>PVJC01011287.1:0-41819 GCA_004026665.1 Murina feae
CACAACCCCCCCCCCGCCAATCTGGTCGTCACACACAGCCTATGGTTCAGTTGTTTGGTCATCCCTCACTAATCTCCCTGCCAGTCTGGTTGCCCCACGCAGCCTACTTGTTCAGTCATTTGGTCATCCCTCACTAACTCCTCTGCTGACCTGGTTGTAGACAGCCATCTTGTGAGGGCGCAAGGGTTAATTTGCATATTACTTTATTATATAGGAGGATTACTACTTAGAACACTTCTGACCGCTCACAAAACTTGAATTCTACCTCCAGCTAATTATTTTCAATGGAAAAATGTATCAATTTATTTCACATGGTGTACGAATAATTATTATACCATCTCAGTAATGCACTTTGAGGCCCTTAAAGCTAGACATTACTATTTAACATAATAGGAACCTGGTAAAGCTTTAGGAAACTTGGGAGGAAATAATATGATATAGAAAGAGTATAGGCTCTGAATCCTGGCTTTAACATTTAACAGCTAAACTATCATCTTCAGTTTTTTTGTTTTGCTCTATTACAGAGGCAGAAAAACAGAGTATAAAATAGAGTTTTTATAAATACTAAATTAAGCAATTTATCAAAAGGTGCTGAGTAACTTTACTTTTCCTTAATTTTGGGTTTATAGGGTAACAGTGGTAATTGCTGTTTTTCAAGTCTAAACTCTTCTTTTGTTGTTGTTAATCCTCACCCCAGATAGTTTGTTTGTTTGTTTGTTTGTTTGTTTATTTATTTAAGAGAGTGGAAGGGAGGGGAGAGGCAGAGATACATCAATGTGAGATAGACTGACTGGTTGCCATTCCACATGCACCCCAACCAGGGCTGGGGATTGAGCCTGCAATAGAGGTGCATGCCCTTGACAAAACCCAGGACTCTTAAGTCCTTCAGCCAATGCTCTACCCACTGACCAAACCAGCTAGTGCAAGCTAAACTTTTCATACATAGCAGTTTCAATTTTTCCCTTCTATATAAACTGAGTTTGTGTTTAATTTAAAAATAATATGGCTCTAGCTGGTTTGGCTCATTGGACAGAGCATCGGCCTATGGACTTGAAGGGTTCCAGGTTCAATTCCACTCAAGAACACATGCCCAGGCTGCAGACTCGATCCCCAGTGGGGGGGGGGCGTGCAGGAGGCAGCCAATTTATGATTCTCTCTCATCATCAATGTTTCTATCTCTCCCTCTCCCTTCCTCTCTGAAATCAATCTATATACTGGTATATAAAAGCCAAGTGACCAGAACACTGGAACAACTGGAATGACTGGTCACTATGACACACACTGCAGCAGCCAACCAACCCAATCGGGGCCCCAGTAGCCCCACCCCCCAACTTCCCGCAGCCCCTCTCCCCACCAGCCCGCCCCCGATCAGCTCTGCCACCCTGATCAGGGGGTGGGGCTGGTGGCCAACCTCCCCCAGCCCCTCCCCCCAGCCAGCCTGGCCCCCATCAGCCTCTATCAGGTGGGCCAGCCAGACCCCACCAGTGCACAAGTTTGTACATCAGGCCTCTAGTAAAAATATATTTTTAAAAAATAAAAATAATATGAACAATGAAAATGAATTCAGGTGCTAAAGGAAATGTATTTTAGCAATATACCCTAAAAATAAGAGCAGTATTAGAATTTATGAAATAGTTTTTGAAAATATAGATGATCTAACATATGTCTAAATATTTTGATTTAAGATATCTGGGAGTAGGACCTACAAATCTACATTTTAAAAGCCCTTGGCTGGTTATGTTGTAAAACAGCCAAGAAAAATAGCATTTTCTAACAGTTTTAAACCAACTAGAACTCAGGATGCCTGACTTCTGAAAACCTGGACATATTAAGGATGGAGCTCAGAAATTTGAATTGTAACAAACTCCCTAGGTAATTTTAAGTACACTAAAAGTTAAGAACTACTGGACTAGCATCCACTACTACACATTAAAGACTTGGGAGGAGCAGGTACAGGGTCAGAAGGGGCTAATGGGGGAGGGGAGGAGGGAATATCCATAATACTTTCAACAATAAAAATAAATTTTTAAAAATTAATTTAAAAAAATTTAAAGGTATATACAATTTACTTCTTCATATTCTGTTATTTTAATTTTATCACTTTCTATTTTAACATTTATCACTGTCAAAATGAATTTATGAATGAAGGGTAATTTAAAGAAAACACTAATTTTAGGTTCATACACATTATTATTATTACAGTTTTTAAAACCAAAACTATAGAAAACTGGACAAACATATCAAGTCACCTCCAGAGACCCTATCACCACTGAGAAGCATCCAACTAAGAAATGCTATGAATTTCAGTGTTTTTTAAATGTGTCTGTGTGCTTTGCTTTGACTGAGGCTTCTATTATTTAGTCCTTCTTTAACTAGAGCAGTAATACCAATATGCTATTAAATCAGTATAGGGCTTTACTATCTTAAAGAAATACCACACACATCAACTCATTTAACCCTCACAAGGTAGACAAGAAGGGTAATATTTATTATCATTTTTTTGCAAATCATAAAACTGAGTTTAAGAAGCTTAAGCAATTTGATGGTGTTGATGGTAATATATGAACTGAAAACTCCAGATATGAATTCTATGTAAAAAAAATCTGAAATTTAATACTTAGAACTCATTTTTAAGTGTTATTAAAAATTCAGAATCTCTAAATTGCAAGTTCTCTATTGGCCTATACCAAAAATGAGTTTATCTTACTGTTTAAATTTGTGATCATTTATTTTATGGCGAAAGGAAAGAAATAAAAAGTGGAGATTAATTAACCACCATCAAACAAAAAAATAAAATAAAATAAAACAAGAAATTGGAATACCAATCAGTTAAAATACTATTTACCACGTTCATCTGTAGTTTAGCCTTCTATATGAAAAGTCCCTGTGCCTCAGTTTCCTTCTCTAAAAATGGGATAATCAAATAGTAATTTCAAAAACTAGCAATTTATTTTTCAGTTATCATGGTATTTTAAAAACTGTTAAGCCAAATATACAACAAGAATAATATTAACATGTGCCCAATCCCTGGGAAAAAAAGTCAAAAGTACTTTAAGATTGCCCTGCCTAGTATGTCTAAGTGGTTAGAGTTGGTTGTGCATTCATTTTCCAGTCAAGGGCATATACCTAGGTTGTAGGTCCCATCCCCAGCCCAGATCAGGGAGTGTGCAGGAGGCAACCAATTGATACGTCTCTCACATCTCTCTCTCTCTTCCTTTCTCTCTCTCTCTCTCCTCCTTCCCTCTCTCTAAAAATGAATGGGGAAAAAATATCCTTGAGTGAGGATTAACAATAATAGCAAAAAGTACTTTAAGATTTACTAGTCCAGCCTGCTCATTTCATGCATGGGAAACAGAGCTAGAAAGGTTAAATATCTTACCCAAGATAACACAGTATATTTCCTGTAGTACTAGAACTAGAAATGATGTATCTTTACCCCAATGTCAACTACAATAATGCACTAGTAAAATGGCAATATAGTTGTTTTCATAATCAAAGAGAGAAATAGTCATCCTATATAATAAAAGCATAGTATGCAAATTGTCCCCTGGATGGGAGTTCGTTCAGGAATTCAACCAGGGGAGGGGCCAGCCAAGGGAAGGGAGTTTTAATATATGACAAAGTAAATTTATAAAGGGATGCTTGGAGGTGTTTTTCTGAAGAGAAGGGACTCTAAATTTATTTAAAACTCAGAAACAAAAATAAAGCAAATGAGACATTATAAACCAAGCTAATATAATCATTTATTCAGACCTCAAACATTTGAATGCCTCTGGGCTAAATTCCATAGAAAGTCCTGGAAGCAGAAGGATGAGTAAGACACAGACATCATTCTCAATATGCTTATACAATGGCAATACAATGTGAAAAGTGGTAGTATCAAGGTATGCATATAAAACTTGCTCTGAGAATATGCAAGAAATAGCCCTTCACTATCTGAAATGATTGAACTGAGGCTTTATAAGTGATAAGAATTAAATTAATATTTCCAACAATCCCTGCCTTCATCATCCCGAATTCTATATTGTTTGAACCTGGAATTTTTAAAGTATTTTTAATATATACTGGCATGAGAAGAGTAAAATGCATACATCATAACTTCTCCTTGTATAGTGAAAATTGCCAAACACACTAAGACACAGATTTTTGTGCAGCTATTACAAAATCAGAACTTGAAACAATTTGACAGATTTTTGCAAATGTCCTGTTCTTTCCTTTTCATTGGTTCAGGCATCAGTTAATCTCACAGCAACAGGGACACAAGGTGGCACTGTGGTGCTGACATTCACTTCAGGGTCCTTTCTAAATCGACAAATTAAAGGCAAAAGGCTCTATTTTGAAAATTAAAACCAGAGTTTTAACACTGGCCTCCTCCTAGCTCTACTAGCATTAATAGCAGTTAAAGAAGGAGCAGATCATTTTGCATTTCGTGACTATCACATCATGCCCGTCTAGGAGAGAATTATTACCTGATGGTTTCTGCAAAATTTTATGTGTTCACAGAAATGTCCAAAGACATATATAATATAACTTGGTGAGTAGAAACTCAGAAGTAAACTCTTTACCCTGTGCACGACCACAGACATCTAGTGGCCAGTGGGGAGGAATGAAGCCATAGTAACCACATTGTGCTTCACTCCCTTAAAAGCAACTCTTTTATCAAACCATCCACAGGCAAATATGTCACTTGTTCTGACAAATGAGAATTTGGGGGACATTTCATTCCTTGAATCATTAAATAGACCCAACAATATACTGTGACATCTACTTAGGATGAAGACAACCACCACAAAAAAAATTAAATTATGCATTGCTTTCTCAGATCCCCTAACTTCCCTTCATCCTTCCATCATTACCAACCTACATGTTTCTCCATACAGGCAGAAAAGGATTGATAGTTAGGAAATGATTTACAGATACAATATGCAAGCAGAATTAACTACCTATATACCTATTTAAAATAAAAATCACACATTCTTAAAACTAAAAGAAAATCTAATAAGGAACTTTCCCCTTCATTTACAGGCAAGGAAACTGAGGCTAGAGAGATTATGATTTATTCAAAATCATACAGTCAGTTAAAACCAAAAATCAAACCTCTGGATTTAAGGACTTTAAACCCCTTTTAGCATTAATTAATGCCGCCTGCTCTCCAAAGCAGTACTTCAGTGTTTTTTGTTTGTTTTGTTTTTTCTTACCACACCATAGGGCTTCCCTCAATATACTAGAGATATAATTATTTTCTAAAACTGTAATGCACATTTTTCATACTAATTTGATAAGATTGAAACTACTGTATATAAATCCTAACGTATCTTCAAAGTTATGGCCATATTCTAAGCCTGTTATAAAAACCTGCCCTTTTTTAACTGATAAATTATTCACAATCATCAACATTTAGAAAGCAAAGCAGCAGTGGGCAAAGTAAGGTGTAGAATATGCTGGTCAAAACCACTATACAAAAATGGTTTCAGAAAGCCATTTTGTAAAAAAAAAAAAACAAAAAAAAAACGGAATCCCTTTGGATTGAGGAAGTTTAGAATTATTTATTTTATATAAAAGGTATTTTTACTTTAAGAGAGGAAACACACACAAACTTATTCAGTCAATCATTTCATCTGGTCTAATTAAACTAATGATGCTGTTTTGTGACATGCCTTGGGACTGTCTTGTTGGGAAGGCATCTTATCAAAACAAATAAAATCTGCATTAGAAATGTGAGATGTTAGGACTTTCTCTTCTATTTTCTTTTGGTGGTACCAATAGAATCTGTCTTGAAGTGGAGAAGAAATTTAGGCAGGCATAGGAGAAGATAATGTCATGTCAAAAAGGTCACAGAGCTTTTATTTAGGAAAGTATTTTTCTTTTATTATACTTATAAATTTTGAAGTTTCAAAAGCACCCACCCCATCCACCCTCAGTTTTATTTATATTTTCATCTCCATTTGCTTTTAATCATCTCTGTTCTGCTCCCCTCTAAACATGAGGAGAGGAGATAAAAGATCACTGTTGATTTGGGGAACTATAAAAAGTAAGCATTATTCTAGTTCTTTCTATCCAGCCCAAAGCCTGGGCATGGGTATAAGTAAACAAGAATATGGAGACATTAGTAAATATGTGCAGAACCAAAATACATTTACAGGGCCAAAATGAATTTTATTATGTCCAGAGTTTAAAAAAAAAAAAAAAAAGACAGAAAGAAATCCAACAACAAAAAGAAAACCAACAGCATAAAGCCACTCTTGAGATTATATTTGCCTAGTTCATCCTATATAATAAAAAGCTAATATGCAAATAGACCACACAACAGAACAACTGGTTGCTATGACATGCACTGACCACTAGGGGGCAGATGCTCAATGCAGGAGCTGCCCTCTGGTGGTCAGTGTGCTCCCACAAGGGGAGCTCTGCTCAGCCAGAAGCCAGGCTCAAGGCTGGTGAGTGCAATGGCAGTGGTGGAAGTCTCTCCCACCTCCGCAGTAGCACTAAGGATGTCCGACTGATGGCTTAGGCCCAAGGGCTTCCAGACTGCAAGAGGGTGGCGTCCAGGCTGAGTGACAACCCCCCACCCCCCAGTGTACGAAACTCATGCACCGGGCCTCTAGTATTTAAATAACAGAGAGGACCATATTCTCACTGTTTAAATGTCATGGTGTCTAAATAAGGTATACTGTTTGTTTATAATAATAAAAGTACATCTACCAGAAAGATTACATAGCCCAAAGTATTGATAGCATTCTACAGTAATAGTTTTTTTAAAAACTTTTAATTTGGTACCTGAGCGAACTGACAATATTACTTTATTTTCTCCCAGTTGCATTTCATTTACTGGAAAAAATCTCATACTATAAAAGCCAACAACAAATCACAATTTGATTACAACAGTAATTCAGAGAATATTTCTGAAAGAAAAGGTAAAAATAGCAAATGCCCAGGCTCATTTAGTAAAATCAAATTAAAGCCTTCTAAAGACTAGAAATACATAAAATTTAAGTAATTTAAATTCAAACATGGTTTTTAAAAAAGTTTAGATTAAGAATTTACAAATAACTAAATAAAACTATTATGTATGAGTTGTAATTATTGTCAATTTTAGTTTCAATTTATTGAACATCTTTTTAATTTTCAAAAACCTCAAACTTTATTATATAGTTTTATATTTATTAAATGTGAATCCTTACATTAGTTATTTAATATGAAAAGTTTTAAATAAATTCTTAATATTCTAAATGCTTACTGTGTAGTATTTGTTAAATTCCTACCTTGAGACACAGAAGCATTCAGTGCCAAAATGACTTCTAATGTCAAGAAGGTAAACATATTATGCTATAATTACCACCCTCTCCAACAAGGTTTGAAAGGTGAGACTGAATATTAAGAAATTAATAATAATATCTTCATTTCCCATTTGGTAACGACATGGGTTAACTAACTCAATTCTTGCTCCTTACCTCAGTATTCTCACTTGGAAGTCAGTAGCTGACTTTTCCTAAAATAAAGCAGTTATATAAGGTTTACATTGGTTAACTGAACTACAAAACATCCCAGGCTGAAGTTTCAGTTGAGTGTCAAAAGATTCCAGAAAGACAAGTTCCATGTCCTCAAGCTGATTACTTTCAAGTGAACTGTAGAATCACCAAAAGGTTTGATCTTGGAGTAGAAGAGAGGTTATGAAGCCAAAGTCAAGCATAATTTTTCCACATTTTGGTGCAGAAATAGCATGCTTATTCATTACTACAGTTATATAGCTAGAGTGTCAGAAAAGCCCTTTTTCTTATAGGCCCTTGAAAGTTGTTTCAAACATCTGCTGTAATGCTTACATCTACATGATAGTAATAATAGATGGCATTATTTCTTCCCACAGCCTCAGAAGTTTGCCTATGTTGAAATTACAAGTAAAAGAGCTCAAGAAATGTATATTTTAATAGATTAAAATAATGTCATCAATGTTTTCTGATGATTAAATATATAGTATCTATGTTACAGGAAATCATATGAATTCAGGCACTCCCTAGAATTTCTAGGATACAGATATATCCCTTTGGGTTTTGGTAGCAAATTAAATGGATTTTGCCAGTTATTTGACATTGGCTATAATCCCTAAGGATTCTACAAAATGCTAGAAAATACTTAAGCAATCCAAATGCATGAAACATGGGTTTTCAAGAAAATTACAAGTTTCAAGGTTTGCCAAATGCCCAACAATCCTGTATGTGATTTGAAAGTTTACAGCAAAGATTCAATTGACCAATACTGACTCTAGTAGCATTGTATATAATATCTAGTACTTGTACAAGATAACTTGTATGGCTTATACAATATGAAAAAAAATAATTTAAATTGGTTGTTTTCTAATTTAATAACTCCTGCATGTATGACTGTTTATTATCCTTGTTGCAGGGTGTACTATGTAAGTAATAATCTGATTTCTATAATTTGCTTGCAATAGTTTCACAGCCATACAAATGAAAATATTTAGATTTTATTTGTTGTGCTGTGTGACTTTTCTGATTAAGGAACTTAGGATAGGCATACTATTTTGCTTCTTTTGTAGAAGTTCAGTAAAGTATATTTTCCACTGAAAACTGTAATTTGTTAAAATATATTTCTAACATGGCCTCCAAGACTAGTCAGGTATAATATTCATTATTAACTTTTAGACCTAAACAAGCCATCCTTGGGACTGAAGAAGAATGGAACTAGCGGCACTCAAAGAATGTCAACATCAGTCCTTCCTTTGCCAGAAGGATCACTCACTAGTTAGCAATATCAGCCAGATGCTGCTCCCATATACCTTGCCAGACCCTGGAGCAACACATTAGCTCAGAGCCCGAACCTATCTTCTGATGTGGCATCATGACCAGCTACTACTGAGGCTGGGCAAGTCCATAAACTCATCCACTGATAATTTCTATATTTACATAGAAGGCCAGAACATGTGTAGATAATCACACAATTGGATATTTATGAAATGCCAGATTTTATGAATATAGAAATTTGTTCATTAGCACAAGGACTAATCATTAAAATTCAAAAATAAACAGGGATGCCATTTATTTGTTCACATTTCAGGGAAAAGTATGCAGCTGCTATCCTTTTGATGAATGGCTTCTGGAGAAAAATGTGAAAAAGAAAAGTATTCATAAGTTTTGAAATCTTAATGAGTAAAATCAAAGAAATTACTATATGGTCTTTATATTTAAAATAATCATAGTGATTCTCCCCTTAGTTTAAAAAAAAAAGTTTAAACCAGCAATGTACTTAGCATTTGAATTATACTGTCTTGAATTCTACTGTTTTGGTCCTTCTAGAGGAGCCAATGTTGATTTTCATCAAGAAAGGAGTTAAAAAGTGCACACACGTCATTCAATACCAAATTGTTTTAGCTACAGGGCATGGCAGAGCATGAAATAGCTGCTTTAGAGCACTTCCTCATGTGGGTGTGTTAGATAACTGTCTGCTCCAACATTAAAATGAAACACACTGTGATCAGACCAAGACTTCGGAGTTCTCAATAGGCAAATCTCATGTGCTGATAGGAAGAGCCCACCGTAACTAGCAAGGCTAGTTAATGAATTTTTCTGGCATTCTATAGCCCTCCTATGACTCAAGCCTTTCAGCTTTCCAAACCCTCTCCCTATACAGCAGAGCACACTGGTTTTAAGTTTACTTACACACATTTTACAATGTCCTGCTGTATTTAGATTGTGACAGTCCTTCCCAGAAAATGCCGAGATTATTTTTCCTACTAAAAATATTTTAGATCTACTGAAGGCTGAGTTATAATTGAGAAGAAAACATATATACATTCTAAAAATCAAGCCAACCATAAAAATCATTAAAATTTAACTTGCTTTTATATTCTTTCTAGAACGCTAAAAGAAATTTTCATCTTCTTTAAAAGCCTCTCCATTTAAGGGAAGGCTAAATTAATATGTTTCATATGAAAATTTTTAAATGTCATATCTTAAAAAATATCTGTGATTCCTTCCTCCATACATGTATGAGAATATTGTACATAAGGGCACATATAAGCACACAGATCTCTCCACACATACATAGGTACAAAAAAAGAGAATTATTGACCCAGAGACATATGAAAATTTCCTTTTGAAAAAAGGCACAGAATTTCAGATAGTTCTCGTGTTAATGCAGAAAATGACAGGTGCATGACACATGCACACTTTTGACATATTAGTTTTAAAACAAAATTTTGGATCAAGAATCAGAAATGAAGAAAATTATATATGAAACACAATATACTGTGTACCCACTATTAACATATACTTTCAACTGACTCCCCCCAAAAGTTCCCATTTAAGAAAAAATCTCTAATAGAACCTGAGAATACGGGCTATTTGTGCTACTCTTGATCAAAGCTGGCCTTTCCAGCTGAGATGACAGTTTAGGCAATATAAGCAAATTAAAAATCTCTGAATAAATTTTTTAGAAGAAAGTGAAAAAAGACTTTTAACAGCAAAAGTTCACCACCCACTTGGAATAATGGATTTTTAATAAACATTTTACTAGGTTTGAACATTGAGAATGTGTTTGCTCTGGTGTCCCAGGTGGGTTAAGAATATTGCTTTATGGACTTCTTTGTGTTGTCAGAGAGGCCTAATGGAATTAAAAAAAAAAAAAAAAGTCTGCCACTTCTATTAAATAAATAATGTATTATGAAAAAGGTGATTGTTATTATCAAAGATCTCTATAGATCAGCATCCATTTTCTATCGTTGCACACATACATGCTAAAAATATTTCTGTATCTTACTAGCTGACTTAATTTTTCTCAAATGAATAGTAGTTTACTTTTGAACAAATCAGAATAAAACTCAATTGAGAAGCCCATTTCAAATGGACCTATTTAATGACTCTTGAATTTCGAAGAACTCTGTTCTAGAAAAACTCTTTAACAATGTCAGCTAGTTGGGAAATGCAACTTTTCCCACCATAAAAAATAAAAAATATAAAGGGGGGAAAAATACCTCAAAACTATGTTTGAAATAACAAATACATTATTTATAGTCCCCAAAATGTTAAGAGAATACTTACAGTTGTTGCACAAGATGGCCTGATACACTCCATAGCTTCCACTTTGTAAAAAGATGGCCAGCCCCCAACCCCATTCCTCCCTCCCCAAGCATAAATAAACAGTAACATACTAAAAGGAAACTGTCCTAGGATTAAAAAAAAATGCTTGTTAAGAAAATTTGCATTCTTACTAACCACAGTGGTATCCTTATAAAAGTCCATCTACAAAATAAAAGTTACTAAACAGAGTACCTTATTCCTTTCGAAATACATCCCCCAGATGTAATACTGAAGAGTGTGTAATGATAAAAATAATTACTGGATTCTCACCCACCCTCAGTGACTTCCCTCATCTTATGGCCAATGCCATCAAATAAATATGCTGGGCAAAAAAAGTCTTCAACCTGCTTCAAGGATTTAAACTGTAAATATGGACTTTAAACTTCAATGTAAAACAAAGAACAAAAGTCTCACTTTGGTAATACCCACACTGGCACGACAGCTAAAACTCATTGGCACATAACTGACAAAACCCAATTAGCAATAAATAAGGACAACATGATATATAGACAGACAGATGGAAGTGCATAAACAGACAAGAAAAGCAAAGAGACTAACAAACATACGGAGGGGTTTGTTTTAAAAGAGTGAAAGATATTGATTTATTTGGTACTTTAGTGAGAAAAATAGGTTTGTTTGTAATTATTCTTAAAGTAATTAAACTAAATCACAAGGGCACACCCTTAAATAAGTAGGAAGAAAATTAGCAAAGGGTAGGCCTCCTATAAAGGTTCTAAATTTTAAGGTAGCAACAGCTCTGTCAAACTTAAATCTGGATATTAAAATCCAAGGGAGAAAGAATAAAAGCATTGGGGGCTAAAGGAGATGATATGTAGAGGGGGGAATTGAGGAAGCAGGATTTTTTTATGAAAGTTGTCTGCCCTACCTTCTTCCTCAGCGCTGAGTTTCTCTTCTCATAATCGGTGTCTCCCTGGAAGTACAGTGTGAGTGGTAATGACTGCCTGCCTCCCTAATGAGTCCATTTTCCTGCTCTTGATGTTGTGTATATACACACACTGCAACCTACCTTACAAACCACAGAGACGGGAAGAGAAAGAGAGCAAGAGAGGGAGGGAGAGGGGGGTTAGTGAGGGAGAGAGAGACAGAGCAAGCGAGAGAGAAAGAGAGAGAGAGAGAGAGGAGAGAGAAAGAAAAACAGAAAGAAACAGAGAGAAAGGCACAGACAAAGCCTCCTACCAGACAGCAGACAGCCTTCCTTCCCCTATCCAGCAAAATGCAACTCGTCTAATGCAGCAACAGGTTCAGTATTGCCAGACTAACAGAGTGAAAAAAGGTATATTCTCTGTATCATTACAGCTTGCAAATAAACAGTTTAAGAGCAGCTGGCTCCACCTTCTTTATTTATGCTCCATTATGAGGAATGTATTGTTTCAGTTCTGGCACACAGTACATGTAATTATCATAAATATATTTTTTTGCATATTAGCAGGAAATAGTGAAATGCACAGCTTATTTGTGCAATCTTTTAAATTTATTCTTTTAATGTGAGAAGAGTGTCAACAAATCTGCTCTGACAAAAACCTAGTAATGATTTTAAAGTCAGAGCAGTCTTAAAGGAAGCTCTGAAAGAAACAGATTCAATACAATAGGAAAACTGATCCCAGACAAAACTGATAACTGCAAAGAAGAAATCAATGCTCAGTAAATAAGTCAAGACCATATGCAATATTGCTGATAAAAACAGAATTTAATTTAATTAAGTACCTAATAGACCAGTACTTTAGAAGAAGGCAGACTAGATTCTTATTTGGAGCACCTATCTGTACAAACATCACAATGCAATGCACTCTGTGTGAACAGGTGCAATGCATATAGTACATAGTGTTATAACAACAGAAATAAATCCCATAAGGAGATTCCCTCACAAGCAGGACAAGACTTAACAGAATATGGGTTTGAACAGTAACAGAAATCCGTTGTTCTTTTGTCAGGAAAGAAAAATGAAAATAATCAAAACCAT
This sequence comes from Murina feae, assembly GCA_004026665.1. Taxonomy (NCBI): domain Eukaryota; kingdom Metazoa; phylum Chordata; class Mammalia; order Chiroptera; family Vespertilionidae; genus Murina; species Murina feae. The sequence continues at coordinate 13,075 of PVJC01011287.1, forward strand.
TCTTAAAAGGGGAAAAAGGTGTTTTTCTTTGCCTGATAACTCTAACCAATTTTATTCAATATGCTAGAATCAAAATAATGATGGTATTATACTCCTCACTCCATGACATGCTCCTCACCCCTTTCCCCCACTCCCAGGTGCATTTTCTCCCATAAGTGATCTGTTTGCAGCTATGGAAATACAAATATCAGAAAATGGAATTAGTTTTATGCCCGTCCCCATGTCCTCCAATATTTTGAGACTAGATTCTGCTTGTTTGCCTAGACAGCACCTTCCTTAAGATATTTCTATGTAGCTTGGTTGTGAGCCACTTAGATGGGACTTAGAAACATTACAATCGAGGTTAAATATTATTTTAAAAAGTTAAATAAAAAATATGAGTGGATCTAACCTACTCAAACCCTGCCTTTGGGCATCAATAATTAATTATATATTAAGTATATTAATTGTAAAAGCACGCTTTTATATCATTTAGTGTTTTACCATGCTTCAAAATTAGAATGTGTTCCTTTGCATAAACAAAACTACTTTATAAGCATCAGTTCCTTCGTTTAAAAGTATGTTTTCAGTTAATAAAGTAAATAACTTAATTATATTAATATATAAATTATACATCTTTACTTGATTCACAAAAAGTTTTTAGAATGTCAGTGAAATCTTGGGTCATGCTCAGAACAGAGATCAATTTTATTTTAGCTATTTTAAGAGTAGATAATGTAAAGCATAGAAATTAGAAGGCAGTGGCCAGCCAAATATTATGCAAACTGTCCTGGGAAAATTCTGTCAAGAAATCAAGAGTCCAGCCCTGGCCAATGTGGCTCAGTTGGTTGAGCATCAGCCCATGCACTGAGAGGTTGCTGGTTCAATTCCCAGTTAGAGCACATACCCAGGTTGTGGACTCAATCCCCAGTAGAGGGCGTTCAAGAAGTAGATGTTTCTCTTGCCTCCCTTTGTCCCTCTCTAAAATCAATAAAAACATTTAAAAAAAAAAAAAAAAAAAGGAAAAAAACAAGAGTCCAGAACTTCCACTCTCACTGTAAACCACCAATTCTAATTATCTGTTGCTGCAGTAGTGTTTTCCCCTCTCCAGGTACAGACACACAGGAAGGAGTTGTAACTGACCCTTACTTTTGGTCATGTCTTTAAAAAAACACCTTTCTGAAACACAATTAGTGTGACTAAGGTACCAGCAGGCATCTTGCCCCTTTACTTCTCAGCCTGGCAGTTCTGGTTTTCTACTATTCCCCTATTGTTTCTTTGAAGCTTTATTTGAAATGTAAGAAGAAAAATGCCACTTATAAAATAACACAAGCTCAACTGGCATGGCTCAGTGGTTGACTGTCCACCTATGAACCAGGAAGTCACTGTGTGATTCCCGGTCAGGGCATATGCCCAGGTTGTGGGCTCGATCCCCTGGTATGGGGTGTGCTGGAGGCAGCCAGTCAATGATTCTTTCTCATCATTAATGTTTCTATCCCTCTCTCCCTCTTCCGCTCTCTCTAAAATCAATGAAAACATATTTTTTTTAAAAAAGAACACAAGTCTCACAGTTTGACAGACTGATTCAAATTAGATATTCAAATTAGTATGCCATAACTTTTTAAAATAAGGGTCTTGGTAGTTTTATTTTGTATTAACCCAAGGAGAATAAGACAGTATTTTATTTTTACCAGAAGTAGCCAAAAGGAATGTAAAGGACCATAAGGCTATTCACCTTTTCTAAAGAACTAGCTAGCTGAAAAACGCACAACATCTCAACACTTTCTCCATATCTGTATACTCTACTAGATTCCAAGCACAGTAAGTGGCACATTCTTAGTACTTTCTAGAGTTCAAGATACATTCTCCCTGCTGAGTCAGAAGACCCAGGTATTGAATTAACCACAGCACCACATAAAATCATCATCTTAGATGACTATTAGATTCTGAAACTTATAAAATTATTAAATTGTTTAGTACGTTGATATGCCATGAAGAAATTTCATGCTGTATTAAAATCAATCCTAAAGTGGAAGTTAAAAACTGGTTTTGTTCTCAGCATTGCCATGAGTAGTCTGCATGGCCTGGGCACGGCATGTAACCGTCCTCGGCTTCCATTTCTTTATATTAAAAAAAATAAAGGAATTGAACTGGATAACAGTAATTATTATGATAGCTAGTGTTTAGGTGCTTACTATGTGCCAGGTACTCTTCTAAGTACTTTCCACTTATTAACTCATTAAATCCTAATAATCTTATAAGGCAGATTGTTTTTGTTGTATTTCCCAGGTGATAGAGAGGTTAAGATTTGCCTAAGATCACAAAGTATAGCAGTAATAGGATTTGAACCCACCTGTCTGGCTTAGAGCTCATGTATTTAATCCCTATGTCATACCATCTCCCAATATCTATTAATATAACTAAGGCTTCACCTTGCCATAAGATTCTGTGGATATGAGTAAAACCCAACATATCCTGATGATTCTTCACCCTATCTTAATTACTAATACAGAATAGTGCAAATTTGCCCTTATAAATTTATACCCAGAGCTCTCAACACATTTAGTTTGAGTCTAGCAATAATATTTAAAAGTTTACATTATACATTTAATTTCTTTTCTTTATTACCAAATATCTGCAAGTATGTGCTTCCATTTGCTTTAGCTGGAAAATAATCTATAACCAATAAAGTAATCAATTTATGAAGCCTACCTGCATTATATATAGTTCCTACAGATTATTCTTCTGAATGCTGTGTTAAGGGGAAAAAAACACATCTCTATATATATATTTTTAAGTTTCTTAGTTCCAGTAAAATAGCTAATACTAATGCAAATAATTATTAAAAAACTAAATCTATATAAATATATGCCCAGGACCGAATGGCGGAATGATTGGAACGACCAGTTGACCAGTCACTATGATCCTTCACTGATCACCAGGGGGCAAACACTGAACCCAGGAGCTGCCCCCTGGTGGTCAGTGTGCTCCCACAGTGGGAGCTTGGCTGACCAGGATGAGCAGCTGCTCCCACCGCAGGAGCAGCCACTCAAAGGGTGGGTCAACAGCCACTTGGCTGACCAGCCATGCCCCCACCAGTGCACACTTGTTTCCCATAGCCTGAAATAGGCATAAAAAAAGCAAGGATTCAATTATAAATTATTTGTAAGAGATGCTGAAAAATATCATGGTATGATTTTATACAGTTGTTTTTAACTTTGAACTATTTTTTAAATATATTTTATTTATTTTTTACAGAGAGGAAGGGAGAGTTAGAAGCATCGATGAGAGAGAAACATTGATCAGCTGCCTCCTGCACACCCACTACTGGGGATGTGCCCACAACCAAGGTATATGCCCTTGACCGGAATCAAACCCAGGACCCCTCAGTCTGCAGGCCGACACTCCATCCACTGAACCAAACCAGTCAGGGCAACTTTGAACTATTAATAGTTGTATTTTAAAGATTTTGATAGACTCATTGTACAAGAATTTAACCTTGCTCTAATAGTTGTGCATTAACTAAACACACATTGCATGCCCATTATGTGCACTGCCATTTCATTTTAGAAAGTGAAGATAAAATGTCTGATGTACTTTCTGCTTTTGCAAACTTCACAGGCTGCTGGAGGACAGACATGTAAATATTAGTGCAAGCAAATAATCTTGCCGCTACTTAATGTGATATTCCATGTGATGCAGTGCCTTCAACTTTGTGCTCTTCCCTCAAAAAGCTAAAAATAAAATTCAACAAAGCAAATAGAAATACCTAAATTTAAAATGTTTTATGAAATAGGTGTGTTTTTGCTCACGTGCATTCATTCCTGGAGCAGATGGGAGGTGTTGAAGTTAGATTCTCCCATAAAATGTTATTCTCTAACAGTTTATAGACCCCTTGAGTACATTTTATCCATAGTCCCCAAGGTGCCTAGTAAAGTGTCTTCTACAAGTACATAGTACTTACATCAAATCAGTGATATCTACTGCCCTGGAGTATAAAATTTCATTAATTTTAAGAGTTATAATGTACTGTACTTTGATCATAGATTATTGTCTTGGCAAATAAGTACTTTCAAAAGTACTTAACAGGTAAGACTTTTTAACTTTTTAAAGGAAAGTCAACTAATTTTCAGAAGTATTTACCATTGTCCCAAATATACTTTTGCTACATCCTTTTTCTCAGGTATTATTAATGTTTTTATATTACCTGAGGAAACAGGAAAACATGTTGATAGTTTAAAACTATTCACAAGAACATTCCCAAAAGGTATTTTTATTGCCCAGGTTTAAAAGGAGCCATAAAAATAAAATAAGAGTATGTTGCAATGATGTACAGAACAAAAGTTTTCAGCTCTAGTAAATGAGTGGAAAAGCAAAGTCTAGTATTACTGGAACAAAATGAGTAAATGCTAATGAATTACTGGCTTTGTCATTGAGGCCACCATCATAAAGTCAATTTTATGTGGCCTAATCTAATCTAATCTAATCTAATAAAAGTTATATGCAAATTAACCACCACTCCGAGACCACGCCCACCAGTCAATCAGAGTGGTTGTATGCAAATTAACCCAGCCAAGATGGCAGCCGGCAGCCACGAAGCTAGAGCAAATAGGAGGTTTCTGTTCCACCAGCGATGGAGTTGAAACTGCCTGCCTAGGCCAGTCGGGCCTATGCTCAAGGCAACAATGTTTCAATTATAGAAGCCACAGAGCCGAAGCAAACGGGAAGCTTCATTGCCTGACCAGGCCTCCGCTCAAGGCAACAAAGCTTCAATTATAGAAGATAAATAAACCCCAGAAACCTGATTCCAGCCAGCCTTGCTGGGACCTTGGGTCAATGGGAGCTGTGGGCAGCCTGAAAACGGCCCTCAGCCCCTCACCCAGGCTGGCCAGGCACACCAGCAGGTGGACATTCCCCGAGGAGTCCCAGTCTGCGAGAGGGCACAGGCCAGGCTGAGGGACCCCCCCGAGTGCACAAATTTTTGTGCACCAGGCCCCTAGTCTATATATATAAATGGCTAATATTCAAAGTGTCCCCTTGGGTGTTTGACTGGGAGACCAGGAGTTCGATTGCTCACTATGACACGCGCTGACCACAGGCAGCCAATGGACCCCAATCAGCCCTGATCTCCAACCAGGTCTAGGGACCCTACCCATGCACAAATTTTGTGCACTGGGCCTCTAGTTAGATAATAAGCCCTAATCTTTATCATCTTTTTTAAAATTGTTTCCCATCAGAACCCCCAAAACTAAAAGTATAGATAAATGGTAGTTTACTAACAGTAGGCTAGTAATATGATCCTTATGTGGGAAGAGATGCATGTTTAATTTCAATTCTACTCAACAAATATTTGAGTTTAAGACAAAAACAAAGTATTACATGTAAACTAAATCACTGGGAGTACATCTACTATGCCTTTTGCAGTGCTATACTCATTTTTCCTTTCTCCACTGGGTTGAGGAAGAGGCTCTACTTATTATGCTTTGTCAACACAATACCTGGCAAAACACCTGAAATACAGTTGAAGCTCCATAAAGTTTTCTTGAATGAATGACAGAACAAATGAACAAAGCAACAATACATGATATTATAAATCTTGGTTAATTAAAAATTATAATAAATTTGAATTCTAAGGATAATATAAACAACTTATAACTAGCATTTAAAAATGTTAACTAACATAGAAAACATCCTTTCTTTTAGATCTTGTGGAAATAATGGTTATAGTAGAGGGGGAAAAGTAATAGTCTTCAAATTTTCTGTGTATTTGAAAAATGCCATAATAAAATTTGAATTAAAAAGTACTGTCCTATAGATAGCAGAATTTTAATTCACATTATCTCTAAGAAGAAAATTCAGCTTGCTTTTACATTTCATTTACTGATTATTTCTTGCACATTTACAATGGTAAGTATGCAAGTGTAAGTATGAAGTTGGCCTGAGTATTCCTCATAGGAATGGAAGCATCTCCTTTGAGAATACCTAGGTAAGCTAGTTGGGATCAGGGAGTGAGGTTGAATAATAATTCTTGTGGGGTTAAAGTGAACTGCAATGAAGTAAAAATTTGAAGGAAGGGAAGCATAGAGATGAAAGGAAATGAGAGGAGAATGACAGGAAAGGTGGACAATAAGAAATTCCCAATGTCAAGATGGCCAAAAGATTTTTTTAAAGTAATGCCTAATATTAAATTCTAAGAATTTTACATTTTGCAATGCAAGTATTTTACTCTCCAAATCTGATGTTTGATATATTCTACAGCCTTGCTTAGTAATTTAATGAGAAATAAGAGGATAAAAAATAAAGGTACTGCCATAGTACCACACCTCTGCAAACATAGAAACTCCCTAATGAGAAAATACTCCAGGAGTTCCAAGAAGTAACCAGTGGCCTGTGAAGAGTGAGCAGTAAAAGGCTAATAGTGAATAGTAAAAAGTCAAAAGTGTGTTTAGCATGCAATCACTCAGATATCATTGTGAGTCAATCACCTTTTTCCACAAATATATGGGAGAAATATGGTCAAGTGAAGCAGAGGCATAAAAATTACTGTCTGAATTATAAGATTATGGTTATTGTTGTTACTATCCCTAAAAACTGATCTTAAATGATATATCATCAGAAATTTAGGGGGTAGAAGTAATTCCATGACACCATCAAAAAAATTTGAACTAAAGGATTAAAAAACATAAAAGTGTCATTGTACTTAGGCTCTAAGATGTCAGACACCTTAACTAATAAAAGCGTAATGTTGAAATTAACTGTTTCTCCGGGATGGGGTAAGCCACGCCCACCAGCCAATCAGAGCTGCTGTATGCAAATTAGCCCAGCCAAGATGGCAGAGACCGAAGCCCCCGTGTTCGGCTTCTCCGGGGCTGCGGCCTCCGCTATCGTGGGAGCCTCTGTCCTGGGAAAGCATCCAGCGCCTTGGGCCTGCGGATGCCTTCCCGGGTGGGAGCCTGGGGGGGGAGGGCATACGGGGACCAGGCAGCGGCCCCCAAGACCCCCGCCTGGGAGGTCGTGGGGTGGCCAGCGCCACCCCACCATCGGCTTCCCAGGCGGGTGGCCTGGAGGGTCAGTAGGAGCTGTGGCCAGCCTGAAAACTGCCCTCAGCCCCTCACCCAGGCTTGCCACACCCCCTGGGGTGAGGATCTCCCCACTGGGGAGCTTGGCCAGCTTGCAAACAGACATTGGCCCCTCACCCAGGCTGGCCAGGCACACCAGCAGGTGGACATCCCCAGAGGGGTCCCAGACTGGGAGAGGGCACAGGCCGGGCTGAGGGACGCCCCCCCCCCAGTGCACAAAATTTTGTGCACTGGGCCCCTAGTATATTACATGATTCTTCCAACTCCCTGCTCAATCCTACTAAACAATCTAAGACTGAGTGCTAGCAACTGTCATTAAAGTTTCAATACTGACACAATAATTTATTCATATGTACAGGTTACATTAAATTTCATGAAATAAACAGAAACTACAGTGTATAATATAGGAAAGTTAAAAGCCTCACAGAAGATATAAAAGAGGCATCTTAGTTGTCTGTCCAGCAGATTGGTGAGATCCTGTATGGTGACTAAATGGAAAAGCTGTCTTCAGTTCTTGCAATCTACAAAAGCAGTCAGGAATTGTGTGTAGTGCTATATACACTATCTCATTTAATCTTCCAAGAGCATTATTAAAATGGTAGTGCTTTCATTTATAAATAAGAAAACTAAGGTCCAAAGTCACTTAAGAAGTGGTATTAGAGTTCAGATCTAAATTCAATACAAATAAAATTGCAAGGTATTGAGGGAGGGGCTTGACAAAATTACTCCAAAAATGTTCTAGAATAAACAACTGGTAACAATAGGGAGAAATATAGGAAGAAGACTAATAATGGGGAACAGGTTCGAAAGCATTCCCTAAATAATTTTAACACTTTTATATAAAGTATTTTAATATATATTGAGTCTTAAAGTAAAATTTAATGAAAGGATAATGAAGAAAAGCAGCGTATAAATAAATAATTTTCCAAAGTGACAAAAGAAACATATCATGAACCAGTTTGATTAAAGGGCTGGAAACATGAATAACAATCTGTCCAGTAATTTTGAAGCCAGTTATTAATAGAGTCAGCAGGATAGCAGCTTGTTAATTCCTCTGAGGCAACAGGCCATTGGGATGATTCAAAATGGATAGAAACAGTATATTTTAGTTTTGTTTAAGAAAGTTCATGAACCCCAATACATTATAGGGTCACAACCACAAACTTTCAAATATACATGGTCATACCAATTTTTTAAAAAGAATCTACATAAAATTTTAATCTTCATTTCTACTAATAAAAAATACAGAAAAACCTCTTTAATCAGATTACATGCATTAATAATTTATAATGTGTCAGATATGTTTTACAGGATTCTTATTAAATAGAAAATTTTAAGTGAATTACATTAAATTAAATTTTATTTCAATAATTACATTGGGTATTTTAAAATTACCAAATAAACAAATCAACTTCAAGGTGAATATCCACAAATTAGAACTTTTCACTAATTACATAAGATGTCTACTTCAAACTGATGACATTTCACAAATGAAAATGTAATAACCACTCCTTCCACAAGACAAAAATATGCTCTGAATATCATTTAAACCTATGTAGAATATAAACATAACTATTTCACCAGTTGAGGAAACAGTTTTATTAACAATCAATAAGAGAAGAACACTGCCCATAATTAAATCTATATTAATTATGAAAAGGACTATGGAATAAATCATCATTGTGGATTTCATTTTATAAATGCAACTAGTGGCCCAGTGCACAAAATTCATGCACGGGGGAGGGGGTGTTCCTCAGCCCAGCCTGCACCCTCTCCAATCTGGGACCCCTCGAAGGATGTCCTACTGCCATTTTACAGGGATCCGGGACTGCTGGCTCCTAACCGCTCACCTGCCTGCCTGCCTGCCTGATTGCCCTTAACCACTCTGCCTGCTAGCCTGCTCATTCTAAACTGCTCCCCCTGTAGTCTTGATCATCTCCAATTGACCCCCACTGATGGCCTGCTTGCCGCCAACTGGCCCCCCTGCTGGTCTGCTTAGCCCCAATGGCCCCGCCCCCCACCAGCCTGATCACCCACAACTCCCCTCCCTTCTTGACCTCTAACCACCTCTACCTCAGCCCCACCACCATGGCTTTGTCCAGAAGAACGTCCAGAAGGTCTCCTGGAAGGTCTCCCAGTTTAATTAGCATGTTACTCTTTTATTAGTATAGATGATCTTGGACTATAATATTACATACTTCTTACTTTGTCTTATCTAAAAGCCTGGATTGGAATAAACTGCAAGCAATTTAATAAAATTCATGATTTTCAGTAAAACAATTAAACCTTTCTACTTAAACTCCCTCTACCAATAAAACCACTTAGTTCAATATGCCATTCAATAATTAATTTGTGCTTTAGCAATTTAATCAGATGTTTAAAATGTTTACAATAAAATAAAATATTTTATATTACAAAATAAAATATTAGATGTTATAAATAAAGCAAATTCTGAAGTTTTCCAGGGCTACATTTTCACTATTATTTTTATTTTTAAAGTCAAATTAATAAATATATAGAAATAAATAATAAATCAGCACAGTTTTTAGGCAGTGATAGTTAATGGGCAAAATATTTACAGTTGATAAGGCTTGGGCATAGACCAATAAGAAATGTTAAAGTAACTAATTAAAACTGATAGTGACTGTAAGTAAATGATATATTACCAATGTGTGTTTCCTGAATAACAACCAGAAACTGACTCTATAACAAGCTAATAAACTTCGAAGTTACTCATAGTGTTACTATTGAGCTACTATAAAGCAATGGATTCTTCAATTTTCAAAAATTATACACCCATCAGTAAAAATATTTTGAACTCTATGTAGATTATTTGTCTGTGATTCTCAACTACATCCCACCCTGCCCAAGCTCTCTTCTGTGGTGAAACCTGAAAACTACATTTCCCAGATTGCTTTGTCAGAATGGAAAGCACTGGCAGAAAATCAGAGAGAATTTTTCCCTCTCTTTGGTTTTTGACACTAGAAATCTGAGCAATGGTGCTTCAGCAGCCTCTGTGACACAGAACTCGGGATATGGCCCTCAGGACTGCTGACTGCAGCAATGGGTCTGCAGTTGTAAAACAGCAGCAGCCATCACAGGTGACTGGAAGCTTTAGCTTGATAAGTCCCACCAGTTTCAATGGAACAGTAGACTCCTGGGCTCTTGGTGTCAGTAGCCATGCAAGCACCTGGCATCCTGAAAAGCAGTGGTAATGGTGATTCCAACAGCTCCAGCTGCAGCAGAGCTCCAACTGCCTGAGCATCACAGTGCTGTTGTAAGCTCTGTGTAACAAAACTTCCCCTTGCTTTCTACAGGCACTCATTGCTAAATAACAGTGCCACCTTTTATTCCTTCCACCAGATTTTCCAACACTTGTAAACAATTCTCCAGATTAAAGTCACTGTTTTGAAAACAATCTGTTTTACTGACTGGGCACTAATTAATATAAATATATATATATATATATATATATATATATATATATATATATATATACACATATACACACACACACACACACACACACACACACACAACACACACTCTCTCTCTAGAGGCCCGTTGCAAAAAATTTGTGCGGGGGAGTGGGGGGGTGTCCCCTCAGTGCAGTCTGCACCCTCTGCAATCCAAAACCCCTCAGGGGATGTCCGACTGCCGGTTTAGGCCCGATCCCTAGGATCGGGCCTAAACCGGCAGTCGGATATGCATCTCACAATCCAGGACCGCTGGGTCCTAACTGCTTACTAGCCTGCCTGCCTGATAGCCCCAATATGCCCCACTGCCGGCATGATTGCCCCCAACTGTCCCCCCCACCAACATGGCCAACTCCCAACTGCCCCCCACGCTGACCTGACCACCCCTTACTGCCCCCCTGCTGGCCTGGTTGCCCCCAACTGCCCCCCTTTGCAGGCGTGATTGTCCCTAACTTCCCCCCTGCCAGCCTGGTTGCTCCCAACTGCCCCCTGCTGACCTGGTCACTCCTCACTTCCCCCTGTGCCAGCCTGGTCACCCCTCACTGCACCCCCTGCCAGCCTGGCCACCCTATACAGCATGCTGTTCAGCCATTTCATCATCCCTTACTAACCCACCTGCTGGCCTGGTCACCTCACGCAGCCTGGTGTTCAGTTGTTTGGACATCCCTCACTAACCCCCCTGCCAGCCTGGTCGCCCCAAGCAGCCTGGTAGTTGTTTGGTCGCGCCTCACTAACCCCCCTGCCAGCCTTGTCACCCAATTCAGCCTGTTCAGTCGTCTGTTTGCTTGTTTTGGATGTGATGGCCCCCTGCTTCTTTAAGCATATAAATTTATATATATATATATATATATATATATATATATATATATATATATATATATAAAAATTATAGACATATACTACTATATTATAAACATAGAATGAAGTAGCAGGCATTCTAAAGAATGAGATAGCCCTAGCTGGTTTGGCTTAGTGGATAGAGTGTAGGCCTGCAGACTAAAGGGTCCTGGGTTCGATTCTCATCCAGGGCATATGCCAGGGTTGTAGACTCGATCCCCAGTAGGAGGCATTCAGGAGGCAGCCAATCAATGATTCTCTCTCATCATTGATATTTCTATCTCTCTCTCTCCTTCTCCCTTCCTCTCTGAAATCAATAAAAATATATTAAATAAATAAAAGATGAGATAAATAAAAACTAAACATACTTAAATTTTAATTTTGTTGTATTTATCAACAACTGGAAAACATTTTTGCTCTTACTAAAAAACAAAATATTTAGACAGAATAATTAGATTATTTGTCATTCTTTATATCTTGGCTCAGTTTTACACTTTGTAAAATAGTCATTTGAAATTTGATACTATGTTCAGGTTATTTTGATACTTAGCTATCCAGGTTGCCATGGTGGGGGTGGGGGTGGGGGTGGGGGGACTTCATAAAATAGTAGATCCAAATGTGATTATTAAATCACAATATTCAATTTTCATTCCTAACCACCAATTATGTGATTTTGTTGAAATTTGGCTAGTAAGTTTCCATCTTCCCAGATGTCAATCAGTCATTCTTATTAACCAAGGTATTTGAGCATTTCTCTTTTTCAACAAAATAATTTTTAAATTGATTTAAAGATTTCATTTAGTAGATTTTTTTAAAAAGTTATAAAATTTGGTTCCAGGTATTCAGGTACAGTTTTGTATAGTTTTTAAATTATATAGAAAATAGTTTTACGGTTAACATTGATTTTAGCAACAAAATTACATTATAATGAAAATAAGTACAGGGAGGGGTGGGGAAGAGGAGGAGGATATAAGGAGGATAGAAAATGATGGAAAGAAACTTGACTTAGGGTGGTGAACACACAGTGTACAGATGATATGTTGTAGAACTGTGCACCTAAAACCTGTATAATTTTGTTAAACAATGTCATCACAATAAATCCATAAAAAGGAAAGAATAACATAAAAGAGAAAATAATTACAAACATTCATAATATGAGCTTTTCAAATAGTAGTTACCTTCTCATTCATTATAAGTACTATTACTTTTAAAAATAGAGATACAGTGTGTGTTTTTTTTGAAAATGCATATATGTTATAGGGTATAGTAATATCAGCCACCTGTCATCACTGAAGAGGGCAGTAAAACAGAATTCTTCGTCAGAGTGTAAAAGAAAAATGCATGACTGCATAAATTTGATATTGCTTCTCAATAGTTTGCCACTGACTAATCAGTGAACCTGATATGGTGCAAACTATATTCATGGCCACTATCCATCTTATTACAAAATACTGTTCTTCCAATTTTTATTATTGTTTTCTACCATTTAAAAGCTTTTATTTGAAAAACACAACAAATCAATCATATCAATGACATCGTACAGCACTTTTAACTTCAACTGATTTGTTAAAATAGCTTACTTACAAATTACTAGAAACCCAAAGCACAAATTCGTGCACCAGTGGGGTCCCTCGGCCTGGCCTGCGGGATTGGGCCAAAACTGGCTCTCTGACATCCCCAAGGGGTCCCAGTTTTCGAGAGGGTGCAGACCAGGTTGAGGGACCCCACCGGTGCACAACTGGGGCCAGGGAGGGACTCGAGAGATTGGCCAGCCAGGGAGGGAGCGCGGGAAGGCTCCCAGATGTATCCGGCCCATCTCACTCAATCCAGATTGGCCAGACCCCATCAGCAATCTAACTACCAGTTGGAGCATCTGCCCTCTGATGGTCAGTGCATGTCATAATGACTGGTTGACCAGTTGACGGTCTGCCCCTTGGTGGTCAGTGCACATCATAGAGAGCAGTTGAACGCTCTTAGCATATCATTAGCATATTACACTCTGATTGGTTGAAAAGATGACCAGATGACCAGTTAGCATATTAGGCTTTTATTATATAGAATTTGAGTGTAATTCATGTGTAAAATCAGATCCTACCAAACCAACCACTCCAACATTCCAAAACTATGTTAACACTAGAGCCTGATGCATGAAATTCGTGCAACTCGGGGTGAGGGGTCCCTCAGTCCAACCTACACCCTCTTGCATTCCAGGACTCCTCGGGGGATGTCTGCCTGCTGATGTAGGTCTGATCTCCCCAAGGATCAGGCCTTAGCCAGCAGTCAGACATCCCTCTTGTAGTCTGGGGATGTAGCAGTCCGGGACCCCTTCCTCTTTACCATCTGCCTGCAGCGGAGGCAAGAGAGGCTCCCACCACTGCCGCTACGCTCACCAGCCGTGAGTCCTGCTTCTGGCTGAGTGGCACTCCCCCTCTGGGAGCATACTGACCACCAGGGGGCAGCTCCTGAGTTGAGCATCTGCCCTCTGGTGGTCAGTGCACATTATAGCAACTGGTCGTTCCACAGTTTGGTCAATTTGCAGATGAGGGTTTTATTACATAGGATATTTTGTATAGAAATGCATTCTTTTACTTAGAATTTTGATGCTTAGCTAGGTATCTTCTCCAGTAATTCTTTCCGGGATTTCTAAAAATACAGTTCTTAACATTACTTAAATTAAATGTAACAAATATCATTGGCTGAAATATTACAAATATTGGCACTTTAACCATATAGTAAACCTTTCAAACTGTATCATATGTTCAAGTAATTATTTCTTTAAATCTTCAGGGCTGTTTTCTACAATCTTCTAGCAGCATTTGCTAACAAATAAATGTGCTAGTTTGTTACTATAGTATTTTTCATGCATTACTTCAACCATTTTTTGCTACTGAGGGAAGCACAGTGTTTCTAATGATATATGTGTTTGTCTTTTCCTATTCAATTAAGAAAAATCCCCAAAAGAAATTTAAACATTAACTTAATGACTTTGTAAAGTCTGGACTGAGAATCATGTGACATTAAACACTGCTTGTTTCATGACCTAGATATTTTAATTTTAATGCCTTACCAATGATGGCCTTCCACCATCTCATTTTCTATACTTCAAGGTACACCATACACTAAGGACAAGATTCATCCTTAATGAGAATGAATATAAATCCACATTTCAAACAGACTTCTTGATCATTATTTTTGGTTCATTTATTATCAAATATGATTAAATTGGCATTGCTTTTACTTTGTAATGTAGCTGACAAAGTGTTCATAATATGTATTAGAGAGATATATTCTTGTTCAACTGTGCATGGATTATTAGTATTTATTTTGTTTTGTTTTTTAGTTGTCTGTTTTCTAAGTGTTGGTTTAGTTAAAAGCAGATAATGTACTTTGTGACTTCTTATAGCAAGGCACAGATAAAATTCATTACCTCCAAATCCTAAAAGAAACCAAGTCCCACCCTCCCCTCAAGATGCTTTGTATAGCCCTAGCAGGTTTGCCTCAGTGGATAGAGCATCAGCCTGCAGATTGAAGGGTCCCAGGTTTTGACCCCCAGTAAAAGGTATGCAGGAAGCAATCGATTAATGATTCCCTCTTCTCTGCCCTTACCAGTTTGGCTCAGTGGATAGAGCGTCGACCTGCGGACTGCAGGGTCCCGGGTTCAATTCCAATCAAGGACATGTACCTTGGTTGTGGGCACATCCCCAGTAGAGGGCATGCAGGAGGCAGCTGATCAATGTTTCTCTCTCATTGATGTTTCTGACTCTCTATCCTCTCCCTTCCTCTATAAAAAAAAAAAAAAAAATCAATAAAATATATTTTTTAATGATTCTCTTTTCTCATTTATGTTTCTATCTCTCTCTCCCTCTCCCTTCTTCTCTGAAATCAATTTTAAAACAAAGATGCTTTGTACAACTTACATTGCATGTAAATACTTTGACACTGCCAGCAACAATCTATATATTAAATATTAGTCACCAATAATTTATTTAAAGTAAAAAAATACATACAAAAGATCTGATATCTTTGCAAGCCCTAATAAATCATCTTGCGTATTTCCTAGAGTGCATGTACACTACTTCTGAAACCACTATTCTAAAGCATAGGCCATGGACTCAGATCTGAATAATACTTATTAGCTATGTATCCTTAAGCAAGTTATTTATCCAAGTCTCGTATAGCTCATCTATAAAATGAGACTAAGAATAGCTATCCCATAGAGTTGTTTTGATGATTATACTAAATTGATAATAATAACAGATAATATTTGTTGAGTGCTTACAAAGTGTAAGGTACTATTCAAAGCACAGTAAATGTATTAATTTTTGGAGTATACTGTCTAAAAATAATGAATACTCAATAAAAATTAGTTTCTTTTACAGGAAAGAAAAAGAGTAATTGTACAAAAACAGTAACATTTATTAGGGCAAATACAGTTGGTTGTTTACGTTGCTATCTCTTCCATGAAACTTCAAGGTTCCTGGAGGGAAAGTCATATTGTAGCCATCCCTGTATCTTAATAGATGCAAAATACAATGTTTGTAATGTATTAAGTGCTGGATAATTAATGTTTTTTAATGAATGTACATAGAATGCCACCATAACTTCTGGCAACTCCATTATCAGCAGGAATAATCAATTAATTGCACAAGCATTGCAAAATATTCTACTGTTTTTATACATATTCTATTATACCTTTGCAGGAAGCATAACACTCTCCAGAGCTTTTGAAAATACAATAACCTTGATTATTTATACTAACAGATAGAAAATAAGGTATGGATAATCAAAAAATAATCTTTGTTTGGATTTTTAAAAGTTTCAAATTTATATGAATATGGATATGCCTAAAGTGCTATAAAAGAGAATGCACTCCAACAAAATAAGCTCCACTATGAAAAGTTGACTTAGAAATAAATTGAATGCAATTTAGTTTCTGTGATTTTTTTCCCCCTCTTAACCACTCTGTGTAACATACTCAAATTATGTGGATTTGCCTTTTTCCAGACCTCCCCAAAGATAAGAAATATCTTTTTATGGTTTTTTGTGGGATATTTTCTGCATAAGGTAGGCAATCCTAATCACTTAATTTGAAATCATGATTACCTAAGTATTACAAAAAAATCAGTTGAAATGTGTTATGATATATAACATCTGCTTCACTAAAATTAACAATTTTGATTTTTTTAATAAAGTATTTTATTGATTTGTGAACTGCATTACAAACCATAAATGTTCTTCATGACTTTTTTCAGCTTAATGACCTGAGATCATTTGTGATGTACAATATGTAGTTGCTTAATCACATCAGAAATCTCGCAGTTTTCTACCCAACTCATACTACTGTTAAAAAGAAAAATAAGCAAATCATTTTGAACAGTATTTAGAGATAGAAAAAGGAGGAATAATAAATGTAAGGCATCACTGTATCTTAATGAGAACCTGAAAGATTAGCTTTTCATCTCACTCTCAGTTATTCATGGACAGTATATTCCTTCTCTAGGTGGATGAGAAACAGAATGTTTTGATAGAAAGAATATGGGCTTTAAAGTCAAACAAACCCAGATATGAATCAAGCTTCCACATTCCCAAGCTGTGAACTGAAACAAGTTACTCATTTTCCCTGAATTTCAGTTTTCTCATTGGGAAAAATGGGATAAAGGTAATAAATGAAAATAAAGTCTTGTTTGATGCATAGCAAAAATCAATTAAATGATAATCCATTTCTTCCTTTTCTTCATAAACAAGAGATTCTCAATTTATGGATGACTTCATCAATAATTTATCTTTGTCTTTCACATAACAGCTTACAAAATGTTTTCACATCAACTACTGAATTTAATCCTTACTACCAATATAGCAATTTGACATTATTCTATTTATTCATAGGAGTTAATTAAGCTTCAGAGAAATTAAATAACTTTTGTAAGATTTTGCAAGTAGAAACTTAAAAAGTTGAACTTTCATTTAACATTCCATCAAACTTGGTTTCCCAAATACTAAAAAATAGTTCGATCCAGAACTAAATAAGAATGTTTTATACTAAGAAACTGATATCTAATGATAATGAGTATTATTAAACTATTTACCTAGCCTTAAGTTGGAGGAAGGACAGGCATATTCACATTATTATCATTTGTGGTTCTAGGACCTAAGATTTAGTTGGTACAGTTAAATGTTTTTGTAACACTTTCCTAGAAAATAGTTTTTATGAGAGAACATTGAGTTAAGGAATATATGCCCATATGAAAACTTGTAATATCTAGTACGGTTCTTCAAGGTAGGGAATAGCTTTCAAATAAAATTTAAGTGTAATTTTATATTCTTCAGTAATGCAGTAAATTTGCTCAGTAATCAATTTATTTCTTTCCTAATGACATTATAAAATGAGTAAATTCTGGGGATTTAATACACAGTGTGGTGATTATACATAATAAAACTGTATTATATACTTGTAATATGCTGAGAATAGATCTTAAGTTCTTACCACAAAGGAAAAAAAATGGTAACTATGTGAGGTGATATAGATGTATTAATTAATTGTGGTAATCATTTCACAATATGTATGTACATGAAATCATGTAGTTACCTCTTAAAAATATCAAATTGTAAAATGTAAGTATACAATTTTGATTTGTCAATCATACCTCAATAAAACTGGGGAAACCTTTTTAGGATAAAAAAGTGTACATAGCCTGACCGGTTTGGCTCAGTGGATGGAGCATCAGCCTGCGGACTGAAAGGTCCCAGGTTCGATTCTGGCCAAGGGCATGTACCTTGGTTGCGGGCACATCCCTAGTAGGAGGTGTGCAGGAGACAGCTGATCGATGTTTCTTTCTCATCAGTGTTTCTAGCTTTCTATCCCTCTCCCTTCCTCTCTGTAAGAAATCAATAAAAATTTTTTTTAAAAGTGTACATAATCTTTTTTTAAAAACAGCTGTCTCTAAGTATTAGAAACACACACATTACTTTGGGATACTTTTCTTTATTTTCAATATTTTCTATATAATGCATATATTATTTTTATAATTACAAAAATCTAATGTAATAAAAGAGTAATATGCAAATTGACCATCACCCAAGACACCTATGCCACGCCCACCAGCCAAGCCACGCCTCCCGGCCAATAAGAGTGGCTGTATGCAAATTAACCCAGCCAAGATGGAGGCCAGCAGCTACAGAGCTAGAGCAAACCAGAGGCTTCTGTTGCAACTGCCTGCCTAGGCTGGCTGAGCCTCTGGTCACGATAACAATGTTTCAATTATAGAAGCCATGGAGCTGAAACAAACAGGAGGTTTTGTTACCTGCCTAGGCCTCAGCTTAAAGCAACAGTGTTTCAATTATCTAAACTAATAAAAGCAGAATATTGAAATTGACTGTTTCTTTGGGACACCTAAGCCATGCCCACCAGCCAATCAGAGTGGCTGTATGCAAATTAACCCAGCCAAGATGGAGGCTAGCAGGGCGGCTCTGCACTGGGAGCCTCTGTGGCCGGCACAGCTGTGCTGGGTGTGTCAGCTCAGTGGGGGCGGGGGTCCAGCCCGGGGCCTCCTCGGGGCATCCAGGAGCACCTATCCCGGGTCCACTGCCTGGCTCCACCCCCCGGAGGACTCCGCAGGGTATGCGGGAGGTCGAGAGCCTCTGCGAGGCGTCCAGGAGCACCCGTCCTGGGTCCGCTGCCTTTGTCCACCCCCTGGGAGCCTCCGAAGGGCATGCAGGAGCGTCTGCTGCACAGTGTGGAGCATCCAAAGCCAGTCCACTGCCCAGCTCCACCCCGGATGTGTTCACTCAGCAGCAGGGCCCCACCGAGGGATCCTGCACCAGCGTCCATCCCTGGCTTGCCACCCAGCTCTGTGCCAGGTATGTCCCCTCAGTGGTGGGGACCCACCAGGCATGTGCGATCGTGGGCCCTCCGGTGGGAAACGTCCAGGCCTGCACTCACCAGCCCTCCCACCCCCCAGTACATGAACCCTGAAGGGGCTATGGGCAGCCTGAAAATGGCCCTCAGCCCCTCACCCAGGCTGGCCAGGCACGCCAGCAGATGGTGTCCCAGACTTCAAGATGGCACAGGCCGGGCTGAGGGACTACCCCCCCACCCCCGAGTGCACAAATTTTTGTGCACTGGGCCCCTAGTATCTTAATAAAATAATTACTTAATCATCAAAAAACAAAACAAACTAATATTGGCAAAATAGGCATGTCTAAAATATTGAATAGTCCATTAAAATAAGACACCCCCCCACTGGGGGTTAGAGGAGGCTCTGGGGGTTAGGAGAGGCTGGGGAAAGGGCAGGGGAAAAAAGAGATATATGTACTAATCTTTGTAATACTTTATGTAATAAAAAAATTGGGGAAAAAAATAAGACCCCCCACTTCATGTAACCAACTCTGAGAGAACAACTGATTACTCACTTGCATGAGCACAAGAATCTTAAGACCACTGTTAAATATTTCTTTGGCCTGGCCAGTATGGCACAGTAGTTGAGCTTCAACCTATGGTCCAGGAGGTCACAGTTCAATTCCTGGTCAGGGTACATGCTGGGGTTACAGGTTCGTTCCCGAGTAGAGGACCTCCAGGAGGCAGACAATCTATGATTGTCTCTCATCACTGATGTAGCGATCTCTCTCTCCTTCTCCCTTCCTCTCTGAAATCCATAAAAATATTTTTTAGAAAAGAAAATACATTTAATTTTTTTTAAATATATTTCTTTAAGCCCTTAACTTATATCTGTTTCTTACTAATTAGGAGGAAATAGAGCATAAAAGTTAAAGGTGTGTATACTTTCTAGATTCAGTCAAATCTTTACCTAACTGCTTTAGACAAAGACTTTAATATCAAAAGCTCTTTTTCCTCATCTTTAAAATGGGGGAAATAAGAGTACCTATAGACCAGAGCTTTTGTGATAACTAAATGTGATCATTCAACTACTGAAAGTAAGAAGTATTTATCAAGCATTTGACCATACAGTGGACACTATGATATAAATTTTACACATTTTCTCATTTAATCATCAAAAAACTGTATTAAGTACTAGTATTATACCATTTTACAATTGAGAAAAGTGAGGCCCAAGGTCCCTCAGCTACAGGCCATAATCAGGATTTAAATCCAACAGATTAACGAAGGCAATAGTGAGTTGAAGGCCTGGGGTGGAGTGAGAACTGGCTGGAGGGGGACAAGGAAGGAAAAAAAGTGGACACCTATAATATTCTCAACAATAAAGATAAATTTAAAAAATAAAATAAATAAAACCAACAGACTACTTCAAGAGTATAAACCAATTAAGCTCTATGCCAGGCACCCAGTAAGCACTTAATAAATCTCAGCTTATGTTTTTTGTGTTTAATTCTACCTTACCTACATGTCAACTTCTTATTTAATAGTTCCAAAGAAAATAAAATAGTTCCCAAATATTTTAATTTCATTCTAAAAGGGGAAGAAAGGGGGAGATAAAAAAAACAGAGAGAGAACATGAGCACTAAATTGTGAATTACTTATTTACAGTTAGAATAAGGATCAGATTTCTCATATGGCACTTAACTAATAAAATTCAATAGGAGAACTTCTGGTTTCTGGTTCCACATGTAAGGGCCTTGGAAGTCCTAACAACAAGTAAAAAGCTGAACAGACTCAAAAAACCAACTACATTTTCTTGGACCCATAAGAGGGCAGAAAATAGGGCAAACCACTGCTGTCAAATGAGAAAAAGACAGGCAAATACAGGGAGTCATACCTTCCAGGAACAGAGACTCACTAGTGGAAATTTTTAAGGGGAACCAGTGTTGGGGTAGGAAAACTTGAACTGCCATTGACCAACTGCTAGAGATTCAGTGTAGACAAGTCTGAAAATTAAAAATTCTAGGGATCCAGTAATAGAGAGGTCCCCAAGTCCCTACAATAAGCCAATAAGCTTATTCATTAAAATTAAAATTCTGACTTATAAAAGACAATTATCAAGAGAAAATATTTGCAAAAGACACATCTGATTAACCAAAATATACAAAGAACTCTTGAAACTCAATAATAGCCTGATTTAAAAAAAAAAAACAACGGCCAAAGACCTTAACAGACAACCCACCAAAGAAAATATATAGATGGCAAATATGCATATGAAAAGATGCTCTACTGCATGGAAGGGTGGCTCAGTTGGTTGAGAATAGTCCCATGTAACAGGAGGACTCTGGTTGATTCCCAATCAGGGCACATTCCAGGGTTGTGGTCTCAATCCCCAGTAGTGGGCATGCAGGAGGCAGCCTATCGATGTTTCTTTCTCATTGATGTTTTTCTCTCTCTCCCTCTCCCTGCCTCTCTCTGAAATCAATAAAAACATTTTTCAAAGATGCCGCTCTACATTATATGTCATTAGAGAAATGCAAATTAAAACAATGAGATACCACTACACACCTGTTAGAATGGCTAAAATCCAGAATACTGACAACACCAGATGCTGAGAAGGATAGAGCAATGGGAACTCTCATATATATTGGGCATACAAAACAGTTGAAACTCTTTGGAAGACAGTTTGGTGATTTCTGACAAAACTAAACATACTGTTTCCATACAATCCAACAATCATGCTCCTTGGTATTTACCCAAAGGAGTTGAAAACATAGGCCCACAGAAAATCGCACAAGGATGCTTATAGAGGTTTTATTTATAACTGTCAAAATTGGGAGGCAACTGAGTTATTCTTCAGTAGGTAAATGAATAGGTAACTATGGTACATCCAGACAATGTAATATGAGTCTGTGTCAAAAAGAAATGAGCTATCAAGCTATGGAAAGACATGGCAGAATCCTAAATGCATATCAATAAGTGAAAGAAGTAAATCGAGAAAGGTTATATACTATGTGACTCCAAATAAATAACATGAAAAAGGCAAATTATGGTGATAGTAAAAATAGTAGTAGTTTCTAGGGTTGGAAAGAAGAGCAGAGATGAACAGAGGCAGTGCACAGAGAATTTTTAGGGCAGTGAAAATACTCTGTGTTATCTAATAACAATCTATAACAATAAAACCTAATATGTAAATTGAATGAACAGCGGAACAGCTGAACCACCTTCCAGACGACCTTCTGGATGACCTTTCAGATGATGCCACAGCTGCAAAGGCCTAATCTTGCATGAATTTCGTGCATCAGGTCTCTAGTTATAATGGTAAATATATGACATTGTAAATTTGTCCAAAACCATAGAACATAAATCAAGAGAGAATCTTAAGACAAAAAAAGAAAGACTTTGAGTGACTAAGATTGATTCATTGGGGAGAAATGTACTATTCTGGTGAGTGATGTTGATAATAGGGGAGTCTATGCATGTGGGTGAAAGGGTATATGGAAAATCTGAACCTTTCAATTTTATTGTAAACTTGAAACTGCTCTAAAAATATACTCTTTAAATGAAATTTAGTATCCTGGATGGAATCCTGAACAGAAAAAATACATTAAGAGTAAACTATGGAAATCTGAATAAACCATAGACTTTAGTTTATAATACGTTAATACTGGTTCACTAGGGGCCCGGTGCACAAAAATTTGTGCACTCAGCAGGGGTTGGGGGGATACTTAATCCCTGCCTGTGCTCTCTCACAGTTTGGGACCCTAGAATCCATTGGGGCACACAGCACACACGGAGGGCACACCTCCCTGTGTGCCGTGTGCCCCGCACAGATTTCCAGGCCTCAGCCTCTGGGGCGGAGCTGGCTCGGATCCTCCGCCTCCCCCCCCCCAAGGCTGGCCAGCCGCCTGGAATCCGTGCCCCCCCCCCCATCACAGATCTACTTCCAGGCTGCAGGGCAGCCTGGGGGCCTGGGCTGGCTTGCTCCACCAGGCCCCGGCTGCCCTGCCGCCTGAAATCGATCGCGGGATCACGGGCACACACGCCTCTGTGCCCGAGCCCCCGCAATCACAGATCTACTTCCAGTTGCAGGGCAGCCTGGGGGCCTGGGCTGCCCTGCCACCTGAAATCCATCGCGGGGGCACGGGCACTCAGGAGGCCTGTGTGCCGGTGCCCCGGTGATCACGGACCTACTTCCAGGCTGCAGGACAGCCTGGGGGCCTGGGCTGCCATGCCGCCTGAAATCGATCGCGGGGCTCATGCACTCACGGAGGCATGTGTGCCCGAGCCCCCGCGATCACAGACCTACTTCCAGGCTGCTTTCTGCCTGGAGGTGTGGGGCTGCGGGCAGTCGCTCCTCCGGCCCCCCAACCCATGTGGCCTGCAGGAAGGAAACAGATGTCCGCCGCCGACATCTTGGCTAGGCTAATTTGCATACAGCCACTCTGATTGGCTGGTGGGAGTGGCTTACCCCATCCCAGAGAAACGGTTAATTTTACTATTTTGCTTTTATTAGTTTAGATTAGTTGTGACAAATGTATCAAACTGATAAAAATATTAATAAAAAACTGGATGTGTGATATATGAAAACTGTACTATGTTCTCAATTTTTTGAAAATCTAAAGTTGTTCTTAAAAATAACCTATTTGAGCCCTAACTGGTTTGGGTCAGTGGATACAGCGTTTGCCTTCAGACTCAAGGCTCCCAGGTTCGATTCCAGTCAGGGGCATGTACCTTGGTTGTGGGCACATCCCCAGTGGGGAGTGTCCAGGAGGCAGCTGATCGATGTTTCTCTCTCACTGATATTTCTAACTCTCTATCCCTCTCCTTTCCTTTCTGTAAAAAATCAATAAAATATATATTTTTTTTAAATAATAATAACCTAGTTAAGCCCTGGCTGGTGAGGTTCAGTTGGCGGAGCATCCTCCTCCCATTCACAGAGAGGTTGCAGGTTCAATTCTCAGTCAAGGCTCAATCCCCAGTAGGGGGCATTCAAGAGGCAGCTGATTGATGTTTCTCTCAAACCAATAAAAACATATTTTTAAAAATAACCTGTTTGAAAATTTTAATTTAAAAAAGTAAGCAGTTTTGGAAATACAAACATACAAGGTCAAAACTTCAGGGACATGAGACCCTCAGGATGCATTTATGTCAGATGGAGGAAAACGACAAAGTCTTACAGTGCCTTAATCTAGGAAAGGTATTTCTTTTTTAAATAGCTTAAAATGGTTAAAATCCCCAAATGAGAAACTGAAGATAATTTCAGAGTAGGTTTTAAAGAATGAAATAATTGTCCAGGGTCATCAAGCTAGCTTATGGGAAAGCTGGAATTAAAAACTCATCACACTCAATTTAGTGCTCTTTCCACTATAACAGATTGTTGCAACAGAATATATTTGATTCCAGGTAGAAGTACACTGAAGATTAAAAAAAATAATAAAAATAAAAAAAAACAAGAAATAAGTGACAAAATGGGAGATCTTTGAGTCAGAATCAAGTGTTCCACGCAGCATGGCAAAGGAACAGCTACAATTTCAAAATGGCTTTAACCAAAAGAGAAAGAAATAGAGATTTGAAAGGAGTGAAAGTGACAACAGGCTTCCTTGTTTGGTAGTTTCAGACCTGAGTTGTTGCCTTTGAGATAATAATTCAAAGTGCTTTCAAGCCTGGATAAATGACAAAAAATAACATAAAGCACTAAATGATCTACATATATAAAAGCCCAGCATCCAGAACAGCAAACGATCAGAACAACCAGTGCCTATGATGTGCACTGCAACAGCCAACCAGCCTGATCCGGGCCCTGATCGGCCTCACCCTGGCCAGCCTGGCCCCCGATCAGCCCCCAACACCCAACTGGGGTTGGGGCTGGCCAGCCAACTGCCTGAGGCCCCTCTGCCCCACTGGCCCAGCCTGATGGGCTCCCATCGGGGCAGGCCAGCTGGACCCTACCCATGCACAAATTCGTGCACCAGGCAGGCCTCTAGTAAAAAATTATAACCTGTTGAGATAAGACCAACTTTCAAGTCTATGCCCTGAAATTTTGTGAATTCATATCAAGTTACAACTGGGTAACAAATCCATCTGTTGATTGGGCTAATTTATTTCATTTTATTTTTCTGATTACAATTTAAAAATCATTATGAAAGTTTTCAAGCATACAAAAATAGTGTATAATGAATGTGTTATCTTTATCCATTATTCAATTTCAATAATTCACATTTTACTTTTCACACTTTACCTATTGCCACCACCACCCTTTATTTGGATGACTGAACTAATTTAAGATGAAGAACAGAACTGTCTTTGGGAAAAGGAAAAAGAAAGAATTGAAGCAATATTTTCAGTCTGTTATTCATTGATACTTGAACTAGAAAGATCCTGGAGTGTGAAACAAATAAATATAAAAGGCAGAAAAATAATAAAGTAAAAGTGAGTTAGGAAGCTAGTCTAGATACGTTATTTGACAACAAATACAACTATTGTCTATAGTGAAGGAAGGCATTTTAAATAATTATTTTCCAACCTTTTTTATTTTGACAAGAGTGGGACAGGAAAGATTATAAAACTTCATTGAGGTTATAGTTTCTAAACACTGGTTTATGTTTGAGGAATATTAGGATTACTTTCATTATCTTTAAATTCACATAGTCACCAAACAACCATAGTCCACTAAGCACCTAAAGAAAGAACAGTTTGCACTATTTACAAAATTTTAGTATCTCTAAGTATCAGTTTATTTTTACAGCTCAAAGTTTATTTTTACAGTATAAATAAAATTGCTTACTTCCTATGAAGTCTTATGTATTTGAGAATGTTCCCTTTTTTTTATTTTGAAAGTTTAAATTAGAATATAAAGCGACTTTATCAAGATCAATAGTCTTTCTTGTAATCTTAATGAAACTACTTTATTTGTAAACCTTGGAAGATTCTTCTGATCATTCAGAATCTCAATTTAGCCTCCTGTCTAAATGTTGAAAGTAGAGAATATTAGGAGCTGGCGATGTAGCAAATATAAGCATATCTAAAACATCATCATTGAAAAGAAAATGTGAACAACATCATCTAAATTGTCTTAATTTTAATCATGAAACAAAAAGCAAAACTAGGTAGAGATGGGAGGTGATGGAGAGAAGGAAGTTTAAATTATAAAATCGCAAGGCCCAAATGAAGTTTTAAAGCATGAATCTAAATATCAAGATAAATGTTTTTCCCTTCAAATCTGGGCCCTCCCAATTGACTTTTTAAAAAATTGTTGACACTTTTACAGATGTCCCCCATTTCTCCCCACTTGGCCCACTTCCACTCAGCCCCTACACCTGGCTTTCACCACACTATTGTCGGTGCCAGTGGGCTATGCATTTAGATTGCCAATCCAAACAACAGAGATTGTCTAATTCTCTCTGTTTTCATTAGCAAAATGTTAGTATATTGTAGTCTACTGCTCTCCGTTGTCTCTTAAATGTTTTTTAAAAAAGTCCTCAATCAAAATTGTGCCTTCTTATATTTCATGCAAATCTAGTGAAATTATATCTCTGTACAATCTTATACTTCTGAGGAGAGCCTTGGTTCTCCACAGTTTAATGCATTCAACAGATTCCACAACCCTATACTGCCTTTAAGTGCCCTGCTTCTCCAAAAGTCTTATCTCTTGCTTTTCTAATGAGTGTATATAAAGATCATCTACACACATCCTATTCTTTGCTTTTTGTAACTACAGATCACTACAATTGCTATACATTCTAATATTCTCATCCCTTGCAGGGTATTTCCCATTTTAAGTAAGTGCCCATCCCCCAATCACCTTTCCATAAGCTTACATTCACATAGCTAGCTCACTTTCCAGCTACATTTCACCACTCCAAGTTCTATCTTCTCTAGCTACTAATTTCCAATATCAAACATCCACTCTTGAGGCAAAAATGTATCAACTAAAAAGTCAGTGTTGCCCTGGTCAGGTGGCTCAGTTGTTTGGAACACTGACCCATACACCAAAAGATTGCGAGTTCAATTCCTGGTCAGGGTACATACTTAGGTTGTGGGTTTAATCCCTAGTCGGATATGTACCAAGAGGCAACCAATCAGTATTTCTCTCTCACATTGATGTTCTTCTCCCCCCACCTCCCATCTCTAAAATCAATAACACACACACACACACACACACACACACTCCCCTCAGGTGAGGATTTAAAAAAAATGTCAGGACCTAGTAATTTACCTCAAAACTCCAATTACTATGAAAACATGTATGGTTTTCCAGAAATTTCCAACTCTTGTTCCTTTCCAATGATCCGTCACAAGCTAGTTCTTTGGGCTGTGTCATCATACACCTCTCCCTATTGCATCCACTCTAGGTTAGTGAAAGTTCTTTATTCTACTTTCTCAGATCTACACCCTCCTAAGATAT
Source organism: Murina feae (assembly GCA_004026665.1). Taxonomy (NCBI): domain Eukaryota; kingdom Metazoa; phylum Chordata; class Mammalia; order Chiroptera; family Vespertilionidae; genus Murina; species Murina feae. The sequence goes on from PVJC01011287.1 coordinate 40,687, forward strand.
CTTCACTTGTAACAAATAACTGGAGTCTCATAAATCAACTGTTTACTATTTATGTTAATATAAATATATTATTTTAATATTTTTGTGGGCATATATTTTTATTCCATCTCACAGAAACTTCTTTCTTAACTTTGCCTTTCACATAATTTAACAAATACCTACAATAGCAGATAAATCATTTAACGTTTTAATATGAATTATTAATAAAATAATTATTTACTATCTGATTATATATTTTATTTTAAAAATCAAAGTAGACACAGAGAATGGGAAACAAAAGAAGCAAGTATTCTAGAAACACAAAGGATTAAGAATGGAGACAGATTAATTGTCAAAGTCCATCTTTACCAGACACATTAAGCAGAATACTTGCCAATCTTCTGATAAATATGCCAGTACATAAGCTCTGGACATCTGAGAAAAGATCAAACATGACCTGAGTCCTGATGCCATGTCACATATATAATCATGATTTTTTTATGAAAAATAACAAATGAAAGAAGAATGAAATAAAAGATAGTAAATGGAACAGGTAAACATTTTTATTCAGTCAAGTAAAACTTAGTTTGGAAAAAAACTAAGCAGAAAAAAATGAAACCATGGTCTGAGCATCCATGACTCAAGACTTGGGGGATAAACTAAATAAACTGGCCTGACCACTGTATGGGATGACTGGTGCCATTATTTTGGAAAGTTTATTTACAGTGTTAAGAAATAATAATTTGGTTTCAGCCCATTCCAAAGTGAAGCTGAAGATATTAATGAAAGATTCTGGGATTCAGGGTCTACTTTGAAGTGAAAGAAACTTTTCCTGAGTTACAAGAGACTTAAAGAATATTAATAATTAAGGAAATATCACTTAGGTTTCTTAAGGATCAGAATAAACAGATTACTTAAAGATTTCCTTGTTGTTCTCTATCAAACTACAACTTCCATTTGGGAGAGCAATCATTGGTGAGGAGAAATTTTCTTCAAAGGAGGCAGAAAAAGAACAGAATTAAAAGATGACTTCCTAAGATGGCGGCATAGGGTGGACACCGTAAATGCAGCTGTGAACAACTATTTCAGAAAAACCTCGAAAAGAACACACGGACACCACTCGCACCCACAGGACGGCTGGCTGAGTGAAAATC
>PVJC01011288.1:0-41823 GCA_004026665.1 Murina feae
ACTTCTTTACAGAGAGGAAGGGAGAGGAATAGAGAGTTAAAAACATCAATGAGAGAAACATTGATCAGCTGCCTCCTGCACACCCTCTACTGGGGATGTGCCTGCAACAAAGGTACATGCCCTTGACCGGAATCAAACCTGGGACCCTTCAGTCTGCAGGCCAACACTCTACATGCTGAGCCAAACTGGCTAGGGCTGCAGAGATTTGTTTTTAATAAGTCAAAGGTTTATGATTGAAACAATTTTTTAAACTAGCCACATTAAGCTTATTTTAAATGGAAGAATATACTTATGAAAAACAAGATAAAGACACCCAGAACTTATGGGAAAAAGTTAAAGGAAAAAGAGGCCTTAACTGCATTGTTTCTACTTAAACTTGAAGATGTATCTTCCAAGAAGCTGTTGTCAAAATTTGAGCTGGAGTCAATTAATATAAAAAATATTTGGGCCTAGAAACACATTTATAACAGTGTGTTCACAGAACACTAAGAAGAGTAGAATGCATGTCTGGATTGATGTAGACAAAACAATAAAAAATCTCAGGGGAAAATTCTTTTTTCACTAAGTTATCAAAATTTGATTTATATATAATACTTCCACTTTATATCCCAATATATAAAAAGTAAACTAAAATACATTTTGAAATTAGATTGACTACAAGATACAAGTAAACATTTACATTTATCTTCTTATACATTATAAAACAACAAATGCTCTCATCTATTATTTGATATAGTTTTTGTGTTTATTATCTGCTCAATATTCAGAATAATTGTCCAGGAAGATAAATTTTATTTCTATGCTGAATCAAATGTATCTCTATTTTGTTCTGTTTAAAGCATAATCACAAAATTCAATTTCTCACAGATATAAAGAAATAATAGAAACATATTTTACTACAAACTTTGCAATATCCTAGAAATAAACTAAACTTATATAAAAATGGTTTTTTAAGCCTTTGAGAATTATTTCATCCTCTTTCAAAAAAAAAATAAGGCCTCATTTTATGAGCAGTTTCAGGTTTACAGAAAAGTTAATCAGTTGATACTGAGATCACCTCCAATCCCTTTTCCACATTTTCATCATATTTAACATCTTGCATGGTACATTTGTCTCAAGTAATAAACCAACATGGATATATTATTATCAACTATTTCCATAGTTGGTTAGGGTTAGGGTTAGAGTTAGGGTTAGGGTTAGGGTTTGCACTACAGTTTGCTCTTTGTATTGTGCAGTGTCATGGGTTTTGGCACATGAAAGATACCATGTATCTTTACAGATCATTACAGTGTCCGCCAATATAGCTTCAACACCCTACAAATCCCCTCCAGTTCACTGACTCTCTCCTCTCCCTTCCATATTCTGCCAAACCACTGATCTTTCTGCTGTCTCTATTATATTTTTCCCTTTTCAGAATGTCATAAAATTAGAAATACATAGTGTGCAAAAGCTTTTTCAGAATGGCCTCTTGCACTTAGCTGTGTCCACTTAAGGATCCTCCATGTTACTCCATGACTCACTCATTGCTAAGAGACATTCCACTATATCGACGCACCAAAGTTTGTTTATGCATTCAACTATTTAGGGGCATCTTGATTGCTTTTAGTGTTGGCAATTATGAATAAACATGCTGTAAATATGTGTGCACAAAATTTCGTTGGTACCTAAGTCTTCAACTCATTTGTGTAAATATCTAGGAGTACATTCGCTGGAATAAATGTAAGATTATGTTCAGCTTGTCATAAACTGCCAATGTCTTCCCAAATGGCTGCATTGCTTTGCATTCCCACCACAGATGAATGAGAGTTATTGCTGCTCCACATCCTTGTCTACATTTGATACTGGCAGTATTTTGGATTGAAATCATTCTAATAGATGTGTAGTGATATCTCAATGGTATTTTGTTTTGCAATTCCTTAGTCACATATGATATTGAGCTTTTTTTTCTGATACGCTTATTGTCCATCTGTGTATCTTTCTAGGGAGATGTCTATTCAGATTTTTTGTCCATTATTTTTATTTTAGTAAAATCTTTTTTTTGGCATTTGGGATTTCTAAATGTTCTTACATATCTTAAACATTTATGGGGTTAAATATTCAAAATTTGGAGTTTTTATTTTCTACTTTTCATATAATATTTTTCAGTATTTTTTTTCTAATGGGTATTTCTTAATATACATATACTAGAGGCCCAGTACACACAAATGTGTGCACTATGGGGGTGGGGGGGTCCCTCTGTATGGCCTGTGCCCTCTTGCAGTCTGGGACCCCTCAAGGGATGTCCACCTGCTGGCTTAGAGCTGCTCTCTTGGCAATCAGGCCTAAGATGGCAGTCAGACATCCCTCTGGCAGCCTGGGAGCCCTCAGGGGATGTCCACTTGCCAGTGGGGAGCAGTCCTAAGTTGCAGTCGGACATCCTTAGCACTGCTCAGGAGATAGGAGAGGCTCCCACAACCACCGCTGCACTGGCAGCCATCTGGCTTGTGACTGAGCAGAGCTCCCACAGTGGGAGTGTCCTGACCACCAGGGGCACCTCCTGCATTGAGCATCTGCCCCCTGGTGGTCAGTGTGTGTCATAGTGACCAGTCATTCCCAGTCATTCTGCTATTAGAGCCAATTTGCATATTACCCTTTTATTATATAGGATTATATAGGATAGAGGTCTGGTGCATGGGTGGGGACTGATTGGTTTGCCCTTAAGGGTGTCTCATATCAGGTGGGGTTCCCACTGGGGTGCCTAGCCAGCCTGGGTGAGTAGCTGATAGCTGTTTGCAGGCAGGCCATAGCCCCTTCAGTGTGGTGGGTCCTGCTGGGGCGCCTGGGGAACCTGGGTGAGTAGCTGATGTCTGTTTGCAAGCTGGCCACATACCCTTCAAGGTGGGTGTCCCCCACCCTGGGGTGCCTGGCAAGCCTGTGTGAGGGGCTGATGGCTGTTTGCAGGCTGCCCACAGCTCCCATTGATCCAAGGTCCCAGCAAGGCTGGCTGGAAGCAGGCTTCTGGGGTTTATTTCTCCTCCATAATTGAAACTTGTTGCCTTGAGCGGAGGCCACAGCCAGCCTAGGCAGGCAGTTTCCTCCATTGAGCCTCCTGTTGCTCTAGCTCCATGGCTGCCGGCCACCACCTTGGCCAGATTAATTTGCATACAGTCGCTTTGATTGGCTGGTGGGCATGGCTGGCTTGTGGGTGTGGTTTATGTGTAATGAAGTGAGGTTTAATTTGCATATTATTCTTTTATTAGAGTAGATAAAATTACTTGGAATGCTCCATGTTCACATTTTCCTAATGACTTTTCAGCTGATTTTCTTGGGATTTGTAGCTGTACATCTGATCTGATCATCTCATATGAAGAGGACATCATTTGCTTCATTTAAGAATATAAAAGAACTAGAGGCTTAGTGCACAAAAATTTGTGCATTCTGGGGGTTGGGGGGGGGTCCCTCAGCCTGGCCTATGCCCTCTCGCAGCCTGGGAACCCTTGGAGGATGTCCACCTGCTAGCTTAGGCCTGCTCCCTGGGCAATCAGGGCTAAGCTGGTAATCAGACATTCCTCTGATAGACTGGGAGCCTTTGGGGGTTGTCCACTTGCCAGCGGGGAACAGGCCTAAGCTGCAGTCGGACATCATTAGCACTGCTGAGGAGGCAGGAAAGCCTCCCATCACCAATGCTGTACTGGCAACTGTCAGCCTGGCTTGTGGCTGAGCAGAACTCCCACTGTGGGAGTGCACTGACCACCAGGGGCAGCGCCTACATTGAGCATCTGCTCCTGGTGGTCAGTGTGTGTCACAGTGACCAGTCATTCCCAGTCATTCTGTTAGGGTCAATTTGCATATTACCCTTTTATTATATAAGATATATCGTATTTTCCAGGGTATAAGATGACTTTTTAACCCAGGAAAATCTTCTCAAAAGTTGGGGGTTGTCAATGGAACTGAATAGAGACTGCAAGTGTCTCTGGTCGGCTCCTTTTTATACTGCATACAGTCTCCGTCCAGATTTTTTAACCCAGGAAAATCTTCTCAAAAGTTGGGGGTTGTCTTATACACCCAGTTGTCTTATATCCCGGAAAATACTACACATTTACACTACATATTTTCCAATGCACATTCACCCATGCATTAATTCTGACTAACTGCATTTGTAAGTATGCCCAGAATGCTACATGAAAATGCCAATAGGGGCTGTGTTTGCTCTCTTTGACTTTAATGAGGGTGTTTTCAGTATTTCACTAGTAAAAATTACCTTCCCACCCTATTCTACATATTTCTTTCCTTCCTTTCTCCTCTCTTTGTCTTCCACTGTTTATATCTAGCTAGCTTACCTTCCTGTTAAGAAAAGATCCATCCACTTTCATTAGAATGTAAGTTAAGATTTTTTCAAATGCTTTAGGATTTTACAGACACAAAACAATATTATCCCCTCTTTTATCATTAAAAATATGAAATCAGAAATATGTGTTCATTTTATCAGATAAAATCAGCATTAATTTAAAAATTATGTATTTCACTTAGATATAAAAATACATTGCTCACACTATGTTTATAAATAATTTCCTTTAGCTGTTTAGAAAAACTATGTGCAAATCAAAAGGCTTATAACCCTGGAGGGAAAATATTAGAGTCTGGTTGCTATCTAATGAGGTTGAGATGAACAATTAACTTCAAAATTGACCAAGGTTCATTGTAAGTGGCAGAGTGCCTATATCATATTTTCCTTTCACTCAATGTAAGAGATAAAAATAATATTTATTTTTAATTATTTTTATCACGGAGGGGGTCTGCAGTTATCTGAAATATAAACTTTTACATTGAGGTTTATATTAACTGTAAATGCTTCCAATGCTTTCTTTAAGAAAGTTTTCTAAACTCTTATTTTGGGAGTGGTAGGAAAGATATTATTTAATAAAATATGGTAATGCTATTGCTCACTACTTTTGTAAATGAAACTACTTGTCTATTTTTGTTTCCTTTCCTTTTCCAAAAATAATCTAAAATAGCCCTGCAACATTTTTATATATTTTTGAAATAGCTGCAATATTGTGCTTTTTTCCTTTAGTAAAAGCTTTTAAAAGAATTAATTTTGGCAGTCTTTTTTTCACATGGATATTTATTTTAGTCTTTGGGTTATAATTCAGTACAACTTAATTTTCCCCCCTCAAATTGTTCCACGTTAGGTCATTGAGAGCTCTTTCTGTTGGCTCCCAAGATTTCTTTTTTTTCTTTATTGATTAAGGTATTACATACGTGGCCTTATCCCCCCATTACTCCCCCCACACATCCCCTACTCATGCCCTCATCCCCCTGGTGTCTGTGTCCATTGGTTAGGCATACAAGTCCTTTGGTTGATCTCTCCCTCTTACCCCCACCCTCCTCTACCTTCCCTCTGAGATTTGACGGGTTGATGGATGCTTCACTGTGTCTGGATCTGTTTTTGTTCATCAGTTTATGTTGTTCATTATATTCCACAAATGAGTGCGATCATGTGATATTTATCTTTCTCCGACTGGCTTATTTCGCTTAGCATAAAGCTCTCCAGTTCCATCCATACTGTTGCAAATGGTAAGAATTCCTTCTTCTTTGCTGCAGCGTAATATTCCATTGTGCAGATGTACCACAGTGTTTTAATACACACATCCACCGATGGGCACTTAGGCTGTTTCCAAATCTTAGCTATGGTAAATTGTGTTACTATGAACATAGGGATGCATATATCCTTTCTGATTGGTGTTTCTGATTTCTTGGGATATATTCCTAGAAGTGGGATTACTGGGTCAAATGGAAGTTCCTTTTTTGTTTTTTTGAGGAAACTCCATACTGTCTTCCATAGTAGCTGCACCAGTCTGCATTCCCACCAGCAGTGCATGAGGGTTCCTTTTTCTCCACATCCTCGCCAGCATTTGTCATTTGTTGATTTGTTGATGATAGCCATTCTGACAGGTTTGAGATGGTACTGCATTGTTATTTAAATTTTCACCTCTCAGATGATTAGTGACTTTGAGCATATTTTTATATGTCTCGTGGCCTTCCTTGTGACCTGTTTTGAAAAGTATTTACTTAAACTGTTGCCCATTTTTTGATTGGGTTGTTTATCTTCCTTTTGTTAAGTTGTATGAGTTTCCTGTAAATGTTGGAGATTAAACCCTTATCTGTGATAACATTGGCAAATATGTGGGTTTTCTTGTTTTGTTGATGGTTTCTTTTGCTGTGCAGAGTTTTTTTTATTTTGATGTAGTCCCATTTGTTTATTTTCTCCTTAGTTTCCATTTTCCTAGGAGCTGTATCAGTAAAGATATTTCTTTGGCATATGTCTGAGATTTTGCTGCCTTGGATTCCTCTAGTATTTTTATGGTTTCCCATCTTATGTTTAAGTCCTCTATCCATTTTGAGTTTATTTTTGTGTATGGTGTAAGTTGGTGGTCTAGTTTCATTTATTTGCATGTATCTGTTCAATTTTCCCGACACCACTTATTGAAGAGACTGTCTTGACTCCACTGTATGTTCATGCCTCCTTTGTCAAATATTAATTGAGCATAGTGGTTTGGGTCAATTTCTGGGTTCTCTATTCTATTCCATTGATCTATATGTCTGTTCTTGTGCCAGTACCAGGCAGTTTTGAGAACAGTGGTTTTGTAATACATCTTGATATCTGGTATTGAGATCCCTCCTACTTTGTTCTTCTTTCTCAGGTTATTCGGGGTCTTTTTTTATTCCAGATGAATTTTTGAGGAGTTTGCTTGGCATTTTCCTAATCTAAAAATTTGTGAGCATAGTTTATAATTCCTAATGTTAATGTAAGAAAGACTCAGAGCTCAAGACTTGGCCCAATCTGAGTGTCTGTCTAACCAGCCTGTGTAAGTCATCTCATACAATTAACCATTTTTAAACTGATGACCCAAAATATGAAATCTGGCCCTCCTCTCTTTTGTGTTCCAAAATTACAGAGTCAGTTGCTTATTCATTATCTCAGCGTGAATATTTGATGACAATCTTACAATTATTTTGGTCAAACAAATTGCTCAGTCCACTGCCCCATCACCAGCAAGTCTTTTATCAGCATTATTCCATCACCCAACTAGTTACACAGGTCAAAACATGCAGAATTACCCTCAATCACAACCTTTAGGTACTTGGTATGCAAAGCGTACTTTTGCATCACCTTGGAACTTGTTTGAAATGCAATATCATGTGCCCTTATTCCAACCTATAGATGGACTTTAACAGCATCCCCAGATGATTCATATAAATGTTAGTTTGAGAAATGCTACCACATATCACTCTCTACATTCAATCTGTCATTATTATTGCCTCTATAGCTAAAACAAATTCAGAAGATAATAACTTTTAGCATCTCCACTGTTACCATTCAAAGTGTTCAACGCTCTGAATGATCTACTTCCCATGTCCTCTTCATTCCCCCATGATCCCTTCTTCCTACAGCAGGCAGTGTTCCTTTAGAATGATATATCAGACCCTGTTGGTTCACTATCTTATCATGCTTTTCATTATCCACTTCTCTGCCTTATTGCCTAATACTCTACCCTTATTTATGATATTCGGCTATGATAGCCTCTTCTGGAGATAGCCACGTGCTACCTTATGATCAAATGTTCTGTTTCTACCAGGGACCACTAATATACTGGGGGATATTCTGACAGAGGTGTATAATTCTCACTGCCAATGGTATGACCTTGTCCCACCTGGTGCCTTAAAGACCTGTCTTGTGATTCTTCCATTGGGATTTACCATAAACTCTAAATTACACCGTTTCCCATCACTGAGACCTGCAATGACATAGCATCTAGAAGAGCATAATGCCCAAGCTTCTGGGCAGCTAGCATGGCAGCCTGAACCTGCTGCCGAGTGACTCATTGCTCTGGGCCTCACCTGAGTTCAGCAGCCTTCCTGTCTTCTAATATATGGGCCTGCACCGTATGCCTGTGGGGGGATGTGTTGTGTCCAAAAGCAAAAGAAATCTACCAGGTGCTTTTCTCTTGGTGATAATCATATGCAAGATCAGCAATGCGTCTCTTATTTGTAGGAACTATCTTTGCACATCCCTGACCAGCAAGCCCTAACATTTTACCAAATCCCAGGTCCCTGACACTTCGCAGAGTTCATCTTTCCAGATTTGGAGCACAGTCTTTACCAAGACCTTTGGCATACTAGCCACATATTGCTTGTCCTGCCCAAACAGCATGATGTCATCAACATAATGCATCAGTGTAATGTTCCGAGGGATGCACAGATGGTCCAGATCTTTTTGGACTCTGTTACTGCAGAAGGCAGGATAGTTAACCTAACCCTGTGGAAAATCTATAAATGAATATTATTGTCCATTCCACATGAATGCAAATTCTTCTGCTCCTCTATCCTTACAGACTGAGGGAGTAAAAAATAAATACACAAACCAACGCACTCACCAAAACAATGGCTAATACGCCATGTGCTAAGGCTTTATTAATCTGTTCCAACAATGATGCCATGTAAACATAGCTGCTATTCCAACAGCTCCTAGGTTTGTTTGTTTTTTTTAAAAAAAAACACACACACATATTTTCATTGGTTTCAGAGAAGGAAAAGGAGAGAGAAAAACATCAATAATGAGAGAGAATCATTGATCAGCTGCCTCCTGAATGCCTGACATGGGATGGAGCCTGCAATCTGGGCGTGTGCCCTGACTGGGAATTGAACCGTGACCTCCTGGTTCATAGGTCGATGCTCAACCACTGAGCAACATTGGCTGAGTTAATGGCTCCTGTTTGATTGAATCTACTCTCCTGGTCAAAGATTCAGTCAGTTTCTCTCAGTACCAGATTAGTGAATTAAACTGAGATGTGACAACTTCCCCTGCATCCGTTACATCGTGAACAGTAACACTCATCCCCACCATCCTTCCTTCTAAGGATGGAATTTGATTTCTGATTCACTCTCCTGGTTGCAAAGGAAGGAGGAAGTAGGAGGGCAGTCTTAGAGCTTCCGCTTAGCCTTTCCCCACTAAGGATCACATTTGGAGTTTGTTCCAATTCTCAAATACCAATTATACACTCAGTGCTGTGGATTGAATTGTGTGCCCCTCAAGTTCATATGTTGACATCTTAACCCTCTATGGATTTCATTCAAGTCTCAGCCACAATCTCTTCCTCCTCAGCTTTTCTTTTTAGGAGGCACTTCCAAATATCTGGATACTATACTTCTTTGGCCATTTATTTTATGCTTACTATTTCCATTTCTGGTCAATTTAACTTCAGCCAACTTTATAGAGCTACAATGTACACAGCACAATATTTAGCTACTTTATGTGTTCAATTTTATGGATTTGTACAAATGTTAATAGTTTTGTAAACATAATAATAAAATGTTAGAACATTTCATTGACACTAAAAATTTCCTAGTTCTCCATATTTCATCCCCTCCTACAACTCACTAGCCCATGGCAACCAATGGTCTGTTTCTTGTCACTATGGTGTTCAGATGTTTCCTTTTTGTAAAACTGCATGCCATTCACCTGGAAGACCTAATTTACTTGGATTGCAGTTTGTCTTTCTTTCTAAAAGGATTATTTTTACTGTCTCTCTTGTTTTTAGCATTGATAAAGACTATTTCCTCTAGACATAGCCATTCAACTTTCTTTTTTTCTTTTTTTTAACTCAGTCGCAAAATGAGTGAGATCCCGAAAATACTTTTTGCCTTGGGTTAGATACAAAAGTAATAAGGAAAAATTGAAACTTGTCTGCTCTTTCCTCAAGGGTGTTTACTGTACTTCTTGGTCTGTGTCTGCGTGTGTATGAGAGAGGGAGAGGTCGGGGGGAGGAGTCGGATTATTGTGTTGTTGTTTTTTCAGGATTTCTTTTACCTACCTTTAATTTTTTCTCTCTTTACATGTAGGACAGAGAAAGGAGATCTAAAATATGCATGAATAGAGAGATTTTTAAACATTTAAAAATATTCTCTTTCAATGAGAAATGATCGTAAAAGAATAGAACATGAGGCTTGGCACCTTCTCTTTCTGTTTCAGTGTGTTTTCTGGCTTGTTTATTTGCTTTTATTCTTCTTAACATAAGATCTATGAGGAGGAAATTTAGATGTCTGGCTTGACTCTATCATACTACTCCCAAATCCACCAAATTTAATTCAGTCATTTTGGAATCACATAAATTGAAGTAGAATGACTACTGTTATCACCAAAAAATGATGTATTTTAAAATAATGGCAATAGAAATTTTTTTAAATAGTATTTAGATCAAAACCGTTTAGTTTTGTAATTTTGTCAAAAGAGATTTTTTAAATACTCCCACATCAATAATTCAAAATAAAAAGATGCAGAGACATTTTAAATATTTTGTCTTTATACTGCTCTCTAATAAAGTCTTATAGGAATATCTTCACATTATGCTGTAATGTTTTTAAAGCATGTATATCCTTTATAGCCCTAGGGCCTAGTAATGTGCATGGGACACAGTATAAGTTTAAAAAAGGATTTTTTATTGAATGATTAGAATATTGTGATTTAAAAGAATGTTACGTCTTTACCATTTCACCTGTTTTTAAAAAATTATAGCCATATGCATAAAAATATACAATTTCTGTTAAAGTACAGAATTCAAACTGTACATATTAGAAATAACAATTCCTTGAAATTTGTATATCACTTCTGGCAAAGAAATTACCAGTGTAAATGATACAAGAAACACTGATTATCATACAAGATCCAATAGTCAAAGAGACTACACCAAATTAGAAAAATGACAGAAGACTCAATAGGACAGACATTATATAGCTATTTTACTTTATTACTTACTAGTATGTATGTATGTATGTATTTGATCCTCACTGGAGGATATTTTTCCATTGATTTTTAGAGAGATTGGAAGAGAGAGGGAAAGGCAGAGATAAAAATCAATGTGAGAGAAACATCAATTGGTGACTTGGTGACTGGTTGCCTGTTGTTGCACAAGTCCTGATCAGGAGGAACCTGCAACCAAGGTATGTGCCCTTGACTAGAATCGAACCTGGGATCCTTTGATCCACAGGCCAATGCTCTACCTACTGAGCCAAACTGGCTATTGCTATGTAGCTATTTTAGATTTTCTTAAATGTCCCAGTGAGGATGAACAGATAAGTAATACTTAAAGCCTCACATTTAGTCAATGCTTGTCGATGTTTCAAATTTATTTAATAGTAGAGGCCCAATGCACAAAATTCGTGCACTGGTAGGTGGGTCCCTCAGCCTGGCCTGTGCTCTCTCGCAGTCCAGGACCCCTCGGGGGATCAGGCCAAAGCTGGCTGTCAGACATCCCTCTCACAGTCTGGGGCCCTCGCAGTCCAGGACCTCTTACTCCTTACTGCCCACCTGCAATGGAGGTGGGAGAGGTTCCAGCCACTGCTGCTCATGAGCCCGGCTTCTGGCTGAATGGGGCTCTCCCTGTGGGAGCACACTGAACACCACGGGGCAGCTCCTGCATTGAGCATCTGTCCCTGATAGTCTGTGTGTCATAGCAACTGGTCATTCTACCGTTCAATTGATTTGCATATTAGGGTTTTATTATATAGGATGATTACTCCATGTGGATTGTACTACTCCCATTGAATGTGTTTGTATCACTTATGTGGCCTACCTATTGATAAGGCCTTAAGGAAGATTCTTAACACATTGCGGACCAGTAGTTTTATTGCTAGTTTTACCCAATAGCTAGATAAGTTTCTATTGAATGAGTACAAAAAATGTTTTACATAAATATTAAAGACACGCTTTAAAATTAAATACCCATTGCATTTTGAAGCTATTTATTACATGTTATTATAAGCTAATATCTTTTTAAGGTATGAAACTTTGTAAAACACTGTGTAATACGAAGCAAGAATTCTCGTGATCTGTCTGCAATGTGTTGAGCAGAGAGTACTGGCGAGTGATCAATTTCTCTTCTGTGTAGAGCAAGACTCCCCCGGAGAGACAATGTTGAGTGCTTCCTCTACACATAGCCCTTAGAAACTTCTGTGTGTCTGTCACTAGTTCTTTTACACTAGGATTTTACACTAGCTTCTCTTTCCTCAAAACGCTACATGACCACCACTCCCGTCCCACTCTTATCTTTCTTCCATTTCACCAAGGAAATCACAGAAAAGAAATTCTAGATGTACACAGCATCCCATTTGTTAATGACTGAGATAAATTCTACCTGCAGGAAAACCTTCAAAGGCACATGTTGAAGAAGTTGGAGCCTCTATCAGCCCAAGTTTCTGAATCCTATTATAAAGAAAAATCTCTCCATTTTCTACCCCAACATATGAAACCAAAATAATTGTTCTGGTTTTGAGTCATTACACATCTGGGGCCTGTCTGTTACCCTAGCCTACCTTAACTAATACTATTCCTGACTCCAGTGTTATCAACCAAATAAACCTCAGAGTTGTCATCTTGTTATTTAAAAAATCTGAATTAAACCTATTACTTTTGCGGCATATTAATCCACAACAAAATACAAACTTTCTGGTGTCCTTTTCCATATTAAAAATTTATGACATATAAATATCGATATATTCTAATGTTTTATAGAGCCATTATTTCAATATAATTAAATATATTAATACTGCAAAAATATGGAGAAAGAGTAGTAAAAAGTGAAGAAAGTTTTTCTGGTTTCTGCCTCATGCCATATAATAAAAGGCTAATATGCAAATTGTTCCCTTGGGAGTTCGACTATTCATTATGATGTGTGCTAACTACTAGGAGAGTAGGCCCTGGAATGAGGGAAGGCCCTGGACAGAGCCAGCAGCCAACAGCTGGGGGAGAGAGAAGGACCCGATCAGCCCTGATCGCCAGCCAGGCCAAAGGACCCTACCCGTGCATGAATTTCTTGCACCAGGCCTCTAGTACTCTTATAATAAATGAGAAGATTCTAGGCCATTACTTCCTAAACAAGTGAATTGACATATATGTGGAATATGCTGCATAAAGTTTTTTAAAAAGTAAACACATAGCCATTGTATTCAAGTTCTTTTAAACATCTGCTTTGCAGGAATATGTATTTTCTTCTATTTTAGAACTCATCGCAGGATTTAAATGAATTGATGAGCTGGATAAATTCTCCAGCAAACTGCTCCAGCTGAGAAATTAAAAATATAGTTCCTTTGTAGTACTTTCCAAATCCTTATGTAATAAAAAAAAAATGTGTCAAAAACTCAGAAGGTAGAAAACCAAGACAGTAATAATAGGCATTGTCACAAAACAGTTTTGATACATCACTGCAACTGTGTTCCCTGTGGGGCAACAACAAGACATTCAGCAGGAAATTGTACCAGCATTTAGGTCTCATGGATATGGTCATTAGAGGAAGCATAAGACTCGTGTTCTGCAGAGGAGTGTGGCCCAAGGTGTTCTCAGCAACTTTCATCTCATTTTTAAAAGAGGAACATGCAAAATGACATGTGTGTGCCTTGCCAACTTGCCCACAGGGGCTTCATTAAAAGCATTTACCATGAAAAATCTTGATAGCAGTCTTTTGTTGGAAAAGGTAGCTGAAAGCTGTCAAATTCTGGTCTTTGGCGATGCATAATTAGCTACTGCTATTGCTATACTGTCCTGAATAAAGCTGGGTTTCAAATGGTTCTTTGGGAGTGAACTCCTACATTTATTTGTCCGATTTTATGTAATTTAGAAAGTTTGTTTGGAATGTTTATTGTGTCTCTCACCTAAGTTCTGCAAGTTGCTTGTCTTTATCTCATCCCCTGATAAAAAGAAAAGAACAGCACAAAAGACAAAGATGCCTCTTCAGAAATACATCCAACTCTCAGCTGTGGTTCTCATTTAAGGTAGTGATTTGCCCCATAAGTCCTATTCCCATTGCTATAGAGTTTAAATTGTTCCATCTGCTTTGGAATTATCAGTCTCTTTATACTTTTATTGTACTTGTTCTTATATAGTCACAACTAACACCATCCTCCAAGAAAGCACGTTTTCCCCTTTGAAATGGAAATAAAAACATTCTATTTTAATTCTTAAGCTATAGAAGTTGGTGTGTATTTAAAATGGAATGAGTAGTTTGAAACTGCTGATATGCCCTCAGTACTTGATATACATCTTAAAAATACAAAACTGTTTTTAAAAATATGTATTCTAATGTGTTGTGTTTTTTTTTTGTGGTAAAACCCAAATTGTGGGTTTTAAATGCTAAAGCATAATCAGGCAGAAATTATTTTCTTATACTGTAAATATTCTTTCTGTGCCCCTGTTTTTGTGATTACTTTCTTAAAATGTACCTTATTTGATGTCACTGGATTTCCCTGGGGAAATCTATTCAGGCTTAGTTCCATCATCTCTTGTAGTGACTTGACTCTACTATTATGTGTCCCCTCAGAAACTGATAATACATTGATCCTGACACCAATTTTCCAGTCTTCAACACTATCCTATTCTCACTTGTCTCTACTCCCAGATTAGAATCCATGGCTTATCATTGTTATCACTCCCTGGAAACATCCTCAGCAGCCTTCATAATCTATTTGGCCCATAAAACTGTCCAGAGAATCCCCAGCCTGGGAACTGTCCATCAGGCCTGAGCTTGAAGAAAAATACCTGAAGTTGTTGACCGGACTCAATGAAATCATGACCAGGAGTCTCAGGTGGGCCTCTACTGTGGCTCAGCAATTGTAGGAGCAATTACCCAGCCCAGTACCTCTCCCACTCTCTCTAAGAAGGATTTTACTCTAGCTTCTCTTTCCTCAAAATGCTACATGTCCATCCCTCCCACTCCACTCTTATCTTTCTTCCATTTCACCAAAGAAATCACAGAAAAGAAATTCCCATTTCCAACTCATCCACCACTGTTTGCATGTATTCTGTCCTTACACTTTATGATAAGGATTGATGGTTCCACTTGTTCGTTAAATCCTATCTACTTTACTTTTGCTCAGGGACATAATTCCAGGAATCATTCTCCCTCTCGCTGTTATATTCTTTTCCCTTTGTTCATTACACATCTAATTTTTTCCATAAATATCCATCTGCCTACACCATACCATTCCTACCTGCTGTATACCTTAAAAACAAAACTGCTAACACCATGTCTTCTCTCAGTTTTTCTTGAACTCATTAATTTTCACAAAATATCCCCCCCCCTTATACCAACTTTGCTAAAGTCAAAGGGTGATTTTTCTGTTCACCTTTTACTTAAACTATCAGCTCACTCATTTCAACAGAATTTAAATACCATGTCTTTAGAATGATTGACTGATACTTTGGTTAAGATAACTTCTCAGACTTGCACATGAAGCCAGTATTTGACACCTCCACTTAAATTAAACTATATTAAACTATATTCTGGATTTCCACCATTAAACTTTTTCCTTCCATAATTTTCTCCATCTTAGTAAATGGAAACTTAATCTTTCTAGTTATTTGACAAAATAAATCTTACATTTATTTAGAATATTCTCTTTCATTTTGTACTTCATATCTAAGCTCTTATGAAATCTTTCCTCTACTCTATAAAGCATTAAAAGCTCTCCTCTTCACACAGCCTCCACCATAACTACTTGATCCAAATCACCATGTTGCTCTCCCGCCTAAATTATTGCCATAACCTCACAAGTGGTCACCTTTCCTTCTCCCTTGTCCTCCTTGTCCATCCCTTTGTAACACAAAACCTAGAGAGAATGACCTAAGCCAAACCAGTACACTACTCCTCATTTTTTTCTCACTGGGAGTAAAATGTAAAATTATTTGACCAGTAAAGTCTTATAAGATCTGGCTACTGCTACAGCTCTGCTGCTATACTACTTCACTCAGCATTGGTCACTTTGCTCCAATAACACAGGTCTCCTCACTGTTCTGTAATCAGGTTAGCTCCCCAGACTTCTGCCTTTGTGGCTGTCTTTCTCTCTTTTTGGAATCTTCTTGCCTCAGATACCTATAGAGTTTATACCTTCCCTTCTTCCAGTTTTTTTGATGACTGTTACTGGTAGTACACTATTCAGGCTTGTATTACTATTTTATGTTACAAAGTTTATTATTTGTTATATTTTGGTCTTCTCCCTTGCTTTACTCTCTTCCATATAATTTATATCATATATATTACTATACTTTTTATTTTGCTATTATCTCTCATCCCCAACTAGAACATTAGTTCCCTGATGGTAGTATATATATTGTGTTTTTAGTGGCTACAACAGCTAATATGTGTTCCATCTAACAGAGATGTCAATGTGTTTGTGCGATGAGTGAAGTAAAGCATTTTCTTGCAAATAAATTCAAGCAGCAATTATGCCCTCAACTGTTTATACAGGATATGTACAGTGACTTACATTTCATTGACCATTGTCAAAGGAGAAAATGTCAAGTCCTTGATTATGCTGATTTCAGATAAACATTATGTCATATTGGGAATTTTCATTTCACTGAACTTACAATTTTATTACTACATTCACATCATTTTTTTTCTTATGTTCCTGTATAGCTGTTAATATGAAAACTGGTGGTGCATTCTCTCACTCCTCCAGTCCTGCTTTTTTGGGTACCACATTTTCTATATTAATTCTTTTCTGATTTAAATATCTATATGGTTTCTGCTTTACTGATTGAATGTTGACTAGTGAAGTATTTAAAAAATAATGTTTTGTACTATTTTGACATAATTTTTGGTCAAGTAGATCATTGTTTTTTACTATATTTGAAGTAATTTTATTTTATTGAATCATCTGAAATTACACTATTAATTACTTCTTGTGTTTAAAATCCCATTTCCAAAAATTCAGGCTTTTGGAGTGGAAAGCAGAGGCAATATAAATTTATTTTAATTGAGATTAAATAATTCTTTAATCACTATATATTAATATTTCTATTCTTTAAACTTATTTTTGTCTTAAAGTCTTTTGTATAGTCTTTTAGTATTAACATAACCATCTTAGTAATTTTAGCTAGTGTATGTTTTGCCTTTTCCTATCTATTCAATCTCAATATTTTCTGTTTAGATTCCAGGTAAGTCTTTGTTAAACAAAAAAAGAGTTGAGCATTAATAAAAATGATCAAATATGGTCTTTTAATTAGAAATTTAATCCATTTACATTTATTGTGATTAAGAATATATTTTGACTTGTTTCTATCTTATTCAGTGATCCCATATGACCAGATAGATTACAATTTTAAAAAAAGTAATGTGCTTTCAACTTTTCTATTATGCAGCACTGGAAAAAGAAAAGGATTTTTAAAATTTAAAATTTGATATATCATCCCCTCTATTCCATTGGATGAGTATCCCTCTAGTAGCAACTCATACAATTGAGAAAGGTCTTTCTTTATCTGGTTCCTGCTTTGGGGAAGTATATTTCTTGTCCCTCTTCTTAAATGGACATATCTTACCTGGGTCTTGAGAGAGATTTTTCTCCTCAGACATGCAAAGTATTTACAACTCACTTTTTTGGTAGAAGTTTGAGAGCCAAATGGGACTATGGGTTGAAAAGTAAAGTGACTCATCACTGGGCCCCATTTAGCAATACAACTCCCTCAGTTATTTGTGTGTGAGTAGTGGGAAGTAAAGTTCAACTTATTTAAGCATAACTGTAGCCAATGTTTGATCCATGCATAACCTTTCAAACTTATGAGTCTTTCATTTTTTTCAACAGGCTTGTCCCAATCCTCTAACATCTATCTAATGGCTACTACTCTAGAAAATTGGAAACAATAGTGTCAGGAAGAGAGGCACATTAAGCACTCACTCAGATTTTTATTGAGTGCTAACCTTGTTCCAGGCGTTTTTCTAAGTACTAGAAATAGAGTAGTAAACAGAAGAGAGAAAAATTACTCTTCCTGGAGCTTAGACCACAGGGAAGGGGAACAGCAATAAAAAAATAAGTAAGTAGCATACAATATGTCAGACTGAAAAACCTATGACAGAGAATAAGAAAGAAGGGGGAAGGAGTGTGCGTGTGAGAATGTAATCTAAAATGCACATTCAAGGATGGAGCCCAGATTACTCCAATGTGAACAGTTTAGGGAGAAGAATTAGCGAAGGAGAATTATTCGGAGAAGTTACCAGTGAAGAAGTAAGAAAACTAATTTAGTGTGATATCTAGTATTCAATGGAAAGAAGAGAGTGGCATCCACTGTCCCATATGCTACATGTGAGCAATTGTAACATCCACGGGACAGTGCTTGTTCAGCTGTAGGGAATCAGAACTCATTGCAAAATGTTTACTACACAAAGGGAGGGGAGCATGAGGATACCAGGTATGGGTAATTCTTCCAATTGTTTTCTACAAGACAAACAGAAGGGTTTATCTGGTGAGAAAGGACAATGATGATGGAAGAAATAATATAATTCCTTTAATTTTATGCTGAGAATGACAAATCAGACAGGAAAAAATATCTGATAGTACACAAGACAAAAAATTAATATACTATATCCCTCTCACTGAGTAATTAATTGAGAGAGGATGGGATAAAACATACAACTTGAGGTTTAAACCATAGATAGGAGGAGTACAGACAACTGATCATAGTGTCAGATATGAAAGATGGATGCATGCATTAGGCATAAGGGCAAAGTTGTAATGTATGTAGAATTCTTTTCCTGATTTCTCTAATATTCCAAGTAAAATGGACACTGACTCATGAGCTGAGCGTGAGGGACAGGGAAGACGTAAAGGAAGTTTGAGGAGGCATGAAGAGGTACAGAGCAGTCTTCTAAGAGAACAAGAGAGTAAAGGAGCTAGAGACTGCCAGGGAGATTTTTAGAGTCCATTTGATATTTATGGTATGGATGGAAAGTAGAGCATTCAGCTACAGGCCTGGCTAATAGCAACTATAAGATGGATAAAAGGGATTGATGTGTCTGTATCCAGAGTAAGAAGTACTTACAGAGTGATGCACGTGCACTGTAATTTACAGCAGATTGCTTCAAGCCAGCCAGCCAGCAAGGAGCCCCATTAAACATACACCTTCATGGCTGGAAGCTTTTCTAAAAGGGTGTATTTAGGCAGATGCTGGCCATAAAAAGGACCAGGTCCTGGGGCTTGAGGTCTAAACCATCAGCAGCAGGGCTAACTGAAGAAGAAAACATGTCTGCCCTCCTGGGGCTGCCTGGGCTCTTTTACACAGTGATTTTGGGAAAGAAAGATGTAAGTTGTTTTCCAAGCATTTACATTTGCTATAGATAAGAAGGGGCAGAAGGTGTGTCATCTTGAGCACCTAACCTTGGTGCATAGTCCCCAAGGAAGAACTACTTGCTGCTTTTGAATTGGGTATGGGTAACAGTCCAGAAAGTTCATGTGTAAGCAGATGTCATGGTGTTCAGAGGTCAGATAGTCTTTCTAGGCAAGAGCTGAAATAGCCACCGGGAAATTTATTCAAAGTTTCAACACACACTCAGGACTGTGAGCACTCTTTTCTTGGTTTCTGCCCGCCATCTGATAACTGATTAACTCATTGTCTCTTCCCATCCTCCGGCCTACTGTAATTTAATTTAGAAATTTCTTCTAGTCAGCTGAATTATGAGGTGTGTCACAGAACAGGCAGGGTTAGGGACAAACTTAAAGAAACTGCTTCCTACCCAATGGTGGCATCATCACCTTTTGTGTCTGTTTTAATGGGAAACATGAGGGCTACAGCAGCCACATCTCTGCTTGATTCAATGGCCCTGTAAATCCTATCCGCTTAATCATTTTCATACATAGAATTTCTTGATTTCTTAGACCCTAAACTCACATTAAAATTCCTTATTTTCTCTCTTGTTCGTGTTTCCTTCTGTCAATCATTGTCACTCTTATGACAACCATGACAACTCTATAAATATCCACGATATTTTTTAAAGTTACATTATAATTTCTAATGTTTGTTTATCCTTGATTCTGTATTTAAACAGATTCACTGTTTACCACCTGTTCTTTCATTCTATCACTTTCCTGTTCCAGAGTTATTTTTAAAATGTTTTTAAATATTTGAGACAAGTTTGCAAGGCCAATATAGTGCATAGACAGACACTCACCACATTACACAGCTTAAGAAATAGAAGAGTTTCAAGTCTATTTATACAACTCTCTGCACAAATGTTCTTCCATCTATGCAAAATTATGATGATGCTCTTCTTAGTGATTACAATATCCATGCATTTCTTTATACTTTAATACATACGTTAAGCTTTATCTCTTATATTTTAACATAGGTTCAAACAACTTTCAAAGTCTGCTTACCCCAAACTATCATTTATGTGCATTGTTTAGCAGGATTTCAAAATTTATAAGTGATTGTATACTGCACATGTCTCCTTTAACAGTCTCTATCCCAGTGCGCTCTAAAGGTTAATTTCCGCCATCCTGGAATTAACTGGAACCATTTTGCTGCTGTTCTTGCATGTGTGTCACTAACCTTGCTAATGTCATGGAACATACTGATTGATAGTGTTTCTTTGTAATCATTGGTACAAGGAACTTCAGGGTGGCTTGTGCCAGCTTGCTAGCATTGCTTATTGGTAGCAGGAAGATTGATAATGGTAAGGCAGAGGTTTTCCCATTAAGCTAGTCGCATAGCAAAAATATGCTGTCTGAGTAATAAAAGAAACCAAGATTTTATTTTGCACTTTTTGGTTCCGAGGTCTTTTGTGCACATCTTAATGATTTGTGATCCAAGGAAAATATATTTAGATAATCTCTTTCTTATGAAGGAAGTAAAATAGGAGGTGGAGCCTGGCATCTTAAGGCATCTTAAGACATTATGCTATGAAGACAGGTTTGGGTTATAAAATAAACCCTTAATTTAGTGTTGCTATGATATCCCCTTCTGCAATAAACTGTAGATTTGTAACCATTGACATCCAGGGACCTGTGTGTCCTCTTTAGCAACTGAATACTGTCGACCTACCACTGTGCACCTAGCAGCCTGATATTTGTGAAACAAAATCATTTTCACAGATATAGCACTAATTAATTCATATTCCTTGCTGCCTACAAATTGACATTGCAAGAAAATACTATAGTTTATTTTTCCATTATCTTATTGAAATATATTTAAATTGTATTTTATACTGAAAACAATGCCTCAATTTAGGATTCCAGTACATGTCTTTAGCTACATTGTGTAAGAATTGAGCTACTTACTTGGTCAGAGGATATAAATAAGTTCAATTCCATTAAATTCTGCTGGAATGCCAAGCTCTTATATCGATATGCAGCATGTAAGTGTTTTAATTCTTTTCATCCTAGGAAATTTTTTTAGGCTTTTACATGTTGGCCAATCAATGAAATGGTCACTGCATTAATACTATAATTTTCTTGGATTACTAATAAGCATGCTTTTTATATTTATTGGACATAAGTATGTCCTCTTCTGTGAATTATTTTTCAAAAAACTTAATTCGTTTTTTATTTTTCTCTTTTTCCTACCTCTTGTTTACTTTTTCTATTTAGGTTGCTTGTCTTTTCCTATTCATTTGTACAATTTCTTTACATCATCTACACAACAATTCCATTGTGTATATATACAGCATACATAAAGCTCCTTTTGTAGATTTTAAAAATGTATTTTATAATCTTTGCATGTGATTCTGCTTGTTTTGTGTCTTCTTTAGAAAAAATCCAATAATCTGAGATCTTAAAATATTTTCTATATTTTCTTAGAGTTTCACATTTCACATCTGTCTGAAATTAACTTTATGTATGATGATAAGTAGCTGTCACTTCTCCTCTATAATTATAGTGAGTCTTGCATATTTTATTGACATTTCTCTTTAAATGTACATATAAATCACATTACTGCATTATGTTTTAGTTAGGGTTCTCTTTTTGGTAAATTGGTATATTATATTATATTGAAATAGTTTTTCATTCTTGAGATTAAACCAACTTCTTCATGAAGTTCTATTACTATATTTAATTTGAGTTTTACAATGGTTGCATCTGTGATCAGAACTGTGATTGCCCCTGTTGGTGTGCCTTTATGGAGTTTTGGTACTATAATAGCTCATGAAAGAAACTGATAATTTTTCTTTTTTACTCTCTGGAAGAATTTATATCAGTTTTAGGTGTTCTGTATCTTGAATATTGATAGGATGGTTAGAACAACTATCTGGAGTAGATGCTTTTGTTACAGGAAAATTCTTAACTATTTAAATTTATTTTGTAGTTCTGGGACTATTTTAGAATTTTTATTTAATATGTAGTCTTTCTTTTTCTTTCTTACTTTTTTAAATCCTCACCTGAGGATATTTTCCCATTGATCTTTAGAGAGAGTGTAAGAGAAAGGGAAAGACAGAAAGAAATATCCATGTAAGAGAAACACATCATTGGTTGCCTCCTACAAGCACCTTGACCAGGGCCTCGTGCTGGGGAAGAGCCTGTAATTGAGGTACCTGCCCTTGACTGAAATCAAACCTGTGACCCTTTAGTCTGAAGGCTGATGCTCTAAACACCAAGCCAAACTGGCTAGGGCTGTAATATTTCTTAAAATATTGCTTATTTATCTTGGTTTTAAAATATGCATTACAAAAAAGGTTTTATAGAATTTTCTTAGCTTCCACTATTTACCCACACCAACAAATCGGATCCACCATATGCTCCAGATTTTCACTTCTCCAGATTCTTGAGTAAATTCTGACTGATAAAGTACAAGAAGTGCTTCCATGACTCTGGATCTACTTTAGTCTCAGTGTATGTTGTTCATTATATTCCACATATGAGTGAGATCATGTGATATTTATCTTTCTCTGACTGGCTTATTTTGCTTAGTATAATGCTCTCTAGTTCCATCTATGCTGTTGCAAGTGGTAAAAGCTCCTTTTTATTCCATTATGTAGTTTTACCATAGTTTCTTAATTCACTCATCTACTGATGGGCACTTAGGCTGTTTCCAAATCTTAGCTATGGTGAATTGTGCTGCTATGAAAATAGGGGTGCATATATCCTTTCTGATTGGTGTTTCTGGTTTCTTGGGATATATTCCCAGGAGTGGGATCACAGGGTCAAATGGGAGTTCCATTTTTAGTTTTCTTTTTTGAGGAAACTCCAAACTGTTTTCCATAGTGGCTGCACCAGTCTGCATTTCAACCAGCAGTGAATGAGGGTTCCTTTTTCTCCACATCCTCTCCATCACTTGTCATTTGTTGATTTGCTGATGATAGCCATTCTGACAGGTGTGAGATGGTACTTCATTGTCATTTTGATTTGCATCTCTCGGATGACCAGTTATTATTAATTGTTAAAAAATAGTAAGAAACTGAATGACTTTGAGCATGTTTTTAAATGTCTCTTGGCCTTCTGTATGTCCTCTTTCATAAGGGGTCTATTTAGGTCCTTGGCCCATTTTTTGATTGGATTGTTTATTTTCCTTTTGTTAAGTTGTATGAGTTCCCTATAAATTTTGGAGATTAAATCCTTATCGAATATAACATTGGCAAATATGTTCCCCCATGCAGTGGGCTTTCTTGTTGCTTTGTTGATGGTTTCTTTTTGAGAGGAAGGAGGGAACTGAGGGGGAGTGAAATCAACTTGCATGCATGAATATAAGCATAACCCATGGACACAGTCAGTAGAAGGGTTGAGGGCATGTGCTGGGGTGGTGGGAAGGATCGGGGAGAGGTCAATGGGGGGAAAAGGATTCATATGTAATACTTTAAACAATAAAACATATTTAAAAGGTATAAGAAGTGATTCTTAGGAAATAGCCTTGTTGATAAGAAAATATTTTCCAGATAACATAGCAAAAGAAAAAACTAAAAATCCAGCTATATGCTTTCATTAGGTACATGCTTAAACCATAAGAAGATAGAATATAAAAAAATCCAAACAGGAAGATAATACCTGTAGAAAACCATGTAGCTATAATAGTTCCAGTTATCAATTGTTAAATAATAGTAGGAAATTGAATGTACTCGAGGAGACATTAACCAATGGAAAATTCTGATAGTTATATTAATATCAGTTAAATAATACTCAAAGTAGAGTGGACATTTTAATGATATTAATTTTTTCAATATACTTATTTGTTTTTTCTTCTATTTCTTTCATCAATGTTTTATAGTTTTTAGAGTACAGGTATTTTACCTCCTTGGTTAAATTGATTCTTGAGAAATTTATTCTTTTTGATGTAATTGCAAGTGGAACTGTACTTAATTTCTCTTTCTGATATTTCATTATTAGTGTATTGAAATGCAACAGATTTCTGGATATTAATTTTGTATCCTGCAACTTTGCTAAATTCACATATTAGTTCTAATAATGTTTTAGTTGGATCTTTAGAATACAACTCAACCATCTGATTAAAAAATGGGCAGAAGACCTGAATAGACATTTCCCCAGAGAAGACATAGAGATGGCCAACAGACACATGAACAGATGCTCACTATCACTAATCATCATGGAAATGCAAATAAAAGCTACATAAAAGATCACCTCACACCTGTCGGAATGACTGTTATAAAAAAGATACTCAAGAATAAGTGTTGGCAAAGATGTGGAGAGAAAGGAGCCCTTGTGCAATGGCATAGGGACTATAAACTGGTGCAGTCACTATGGAAAAGAGTGTGGAGCTTCTTCAAAAAATTAAAAATGAAACTACTGTAAGACCCCATGATTTCACTTCTGGGCATTTAATTGGAGAAATTGAAAACACTAATTGGAAAAGATATATGCACTCCTGTTTTCATTACAGCATTATTTACAGTTTATAAGGTTTGGAAGAAACTTCATCCTATAAAATGAAAGCCTAATATGCTAAGTGTCTGGTTGATTGGTCATCCATTCAACCAAAGTGTAATATGCTAATGATATGCTAAGGCTGCCCAACCACGCTATGATGTGCACTGACCACCAGAGGACAGTCGAAGTCACTATGATGTGCACTGACCACAAGGGGGAAGATGCTCTGACAGGTAGGTGAGCTTGCTGCTGGGGTCCAGCCAGTTGGGAGTGAGCGAGACAGGCTGGATATGCCCTGGAGCCCTCCCACAGTCCCTCCCTGGCTGGCCAACCTCCCACATCCCTCCCACATGCACCCCACTGGTGCATGACCCTGTTCATACACCAGTGGGGTCCCTTGGCCTGGCCTGTGCCCTCTCACAATCGAGGTCCCCTCTGGGGATATTAGAGAGCCAGTTTTGGCCCGACCTTGCAGGCCAGGCTGAGGGACCCCACTCTTGTACAAATTCGTGCACCAGGCCTCTAGTTGGTAAATAAGTGACTAAAGAATATGTGATGTATAATACCCTAACAAATAAAGAATTTTAAAAAAGAGGTGATGTGTATACAACAGAATATTTCTTGGCTATATAAAGGAATGAAATCCTGACATTAGCAACAAAATGAATGGACCTAGAGGGCATTAGGCTAAGTTACATATCAGACAGAAAAGACAAATACCATATGATTTCACTTATATGTGGTATCTAAAAAACAAACAAAAAAATGAACAAATATAACAAAAACAAGCTTATAGATAAAAAGAAAAACTGATGGTTGCCAGAGGGGGCTGAGAAGGTAGAGGAAAAGATGAAGGGGATTAAGAAATACAAACTGCCAGTTATAAAATAAGTCATGGAGTTGTAAAGAACAACATAGGGAGTATAGTCAATAATTTTATAACTATGTATGGTTCCAGATGTATACTAGACTTATCATGGTGATCACTTCATAAGGTATATAAATGCCTAATCACTATGTTGTACACCTAAAATTATTATAACACTGGATGTCAACTGTAATTTTAAAGTAAATTTTGAAGTGCTAAATTAAAAGCAAAACCCTCTACTTATTTGATGCCATATACTGTTTTGAGCTTGCATCATCTACTCTAATAAGAGAGTAATATGCAAATTAACCACCACTCTGAGACACCTAAGCCACACCCACCAGCCAATCAAAGTGACTGTATGCAAATTAACCCATCAACGATGGCGGTTAATTTGCATACATAGGAGAGCAAAGACTAAAGACAGCAGGAAGGAAGCCAAGTGCTGCTGAAGGGAGCCAAGCATGGAGAAGGGACTGGAGCCGAGGCAGCGGAGATGGTGAAGAAGGGAGGGAGAAGAGGGAGGTGGGGGGGAGAGAGGGGAGCTGAGATGGGCTTTGCTTCCTTCTCTGCTTTGCTCTGGCTCAGGAAGCCCTATTCTTGCAGGAATCTTCCTGCAACGGGCTACTAGTATGTTTATTAATGCTCTGTACCCTTTATCTGTATTTTTAATCATTTAATTTCCAAATTCACTATGTAGGATGCAATTACTTGCTTTAATAATAAGATTCTGCTGTAATTAACCTGCCAGGCCTCTGAGCCATCTACATAATAGATTCATAATACAATAGTTCATGTTCTAAAACTACGTCAGGAATGTATCTAGAAAGTAATGTGACATCAAACTACCAAACATTTTAAAATTTTCTTAACTTATGCAAACAATGTAGAGAGCGGCTACAGTGTTTGGACAGGTTCAAGCCTTGGACTAATGAGAGGGCCCAGTCCTCTCATTGCCACATGCAAGTCACAGCACAATTATAGCCAACACCTATAGTAAACTTGAACCTATGATCCGAACACAGGTGCCTGAGTGATGTGGGCTGGATAGAGTTCAGATGCGTGTAATTGAGATGGATCAAAACCCTCGAGAATTCTGTGAACCTCTTGACCATGTCCTTACTTTGCCTCGTGGAATCTGGCTATGAAATAAAGACACTACTTGTAGTCCATGACACCGTCTCTCCATCAGAGGACAGCATTCCACCCAGACCCAGCTTTCTGTCTTTTCTCCATCCTTCACTGCCCCCTCTCAGGGTCACTGAACCTGGCTGAGCTGGTGTGGCACATAATGTGCCCTGGGGCTGAGGATGCCGTGGCTGGGCTGGCTCACCACAAATAATTCTACCAAAAAGGAATTATAATTAGTTAAAAATGGAGCATTGCAAGAATTATTCACAATATCATTAACTTTTCCTTCTATCAAACTAAATGGAATGACTATACATTTACTAGGTAGGTTTTCTATGAGTTAAAATTTATTAACAGATACTTCTGACTTCCTTGGGAATATTTACTAGACTCTCTTGGGAATTTATAGCTAAGAATTAATAATCGCCCACTTCAGCATACAATTTAAAACAACCTTGTTTAGGATACAAACCAACCAACAAATTACAACAGAAAATAATGCCCGCATTTCTCTCAGTGCATTTCCCACCACATAAATATACACAGAATCAAGAAACAATATTTTATGAAGTTGAAAAGGTGTAACAATGCCAAAAGCCATCATTTGTAATAGCATACTAAAAAATATTCATCAACCACAGATGGAGCTCAAATTATCTATAGAACAAAACTGGAAGTACCTGTAACTTACAGGGAGTTCAGAAGGTAATAAAGGCAGTTGGCAGATTCCTCACCAAATGTTCCTTCTGGAGTCCTGTTGACTCTCTTTAAAGATAACTTCATCCTATTGCCAAATCTGGCATGCTAACCTGGAGAAAAACCTCCTCATGTATTTTCTTGTACTAACCGAAGTTTAAAAGTGACCACGATTTTTTTTTCCAGAAGAATATAGCTTTGCTTTATACTGCTATTAAATTTCCGATATAAATTTTCTTTTTCCCCTAAAGGTTTAAAGATCTATAAATATTTGTGGATAAATATTTTTAATTAATTTTATGTTGCTTTGGGGAAGTTTTGTTTGAAAATATATTAAATCCATTTACATTTTTAGGCTACAAAAGCAATATAAACCTTAGAAATTATTTTTAAAGATTAATTATAATTGTAAGATTACATCATCATTTGAAAAATTAATAAAAAATTATGAGCATTCTAACCAAATCTCTAGCCAGGAGAGACTAGCAAAAATATTAAGGAGATGGCTATGATGAGGAGGTGGCTATATTGTTTGTACCTGTTTATAATTATAAAAGTATGAGTTATGTGCTCATGTCAAATACTTTAGTGGTTAAGTATGAAGAAATTTCAGATAGATTAACATTACTGTATGAATGAATATATTATCAGTAGACCAATTAATGAATACTTAATTAATACATGAAATGCAGAGAGATGGTCTCAAGAGTATGAGAATAAAGAATAAGGGGGCAGGGAGAGACAGAATAGTCTTAAAAGTATTTTAAAAGAGAGACCACTTAACAGTAGCATAGGCATCAACTGGGAACTTGTTAGAAATGCAAATACTCAGGATTTTCCCCAAACTTACTGAATTCAGAATTCTAAATTTGTGAATGTGTATTTTAGAAATGCCTGAACGGGATTCATCTGCATTGTCAAGTTGGAAGCACTGTCCTAAGAACACCATTGGCAGATCCTAATATCACTGAAGCATGGTATAATTCAAGATCCCTCAATAAAGCCCTATCTTTGCAGAACCTTCAATTTTCTTGTTTCTCGACTATCACCTCATTTGTGTCTTTCTGGCAAACAGTAGTCATGATGAAATCTTACTCACCGCACAGATGAATATAGCTAAAGAAATACCAATAAACATAAAGACTGGTCTCACAATCTAATATAATAAAAGAGTAATATGCAAATTGACCATTACCCAAGACACCTAAGCCATGCCCACCAGCCAAGTCACACCTCCCAGCCAATCAGAGCGGCTGTATGCAAATTAGCCCAGCCAAGATGGAGGCCGGCAGCCATGGAGCTAGAGCAAACCAGAGGCTTCTATTGCAACTGCCTGCCTAGGCTGGCTGAGCCTCTGCTCACGGCCACACCCACCAGCCAATCAGAGCAGCTGTATGCAAATTAACCCAGCCAAGATGGAGGCCAGCAGCCATGGAGCTAGAGCAAACTAGAGGCTTCTGTTGCAACTGCCTGCCTAGGCTGGCTGAGCCTCTGCTCACGGCCATGCCCACAAGCCAATCAAAACGGCTGTATGCAAATTAACCCAGCCAAGATGGAGGCTGGCAGGGTGGCTTTGCACTGGGAGCCTCCGCAGCCAGCATAGCTGTGCCAGGTGTGTCGGCTCAGTGGGGGGGGGGGTCTGGCCTGGGGCCTCCTTGGGGCATCCAGGAGTGCCCGTCTGGGTCCACTGCCTGGCTCCACCCCCTGGAAGCCTCCACCAGGCATGCGGAAGAGTGGGTCCTCCATGGGGCTTGCAGGAGCAGCCAGCCTGGGTCTGCTGCCTGGCTCCACCCCCCGAGGGCCTCCTCAGGGCATCCAGGAGCGCCTGTCCAGGGTCTGCTGTCTGGCTCCACTCCCGAGGGCCTCCTCAGGGCATCCAGGAGCATCTGTCCTGGGTCCACTGCCTGGCTCTGCCCCAGGGGCCTCCATGGGGTGTCCAGGAACGTCTGTCCTGGGTCTGCTGCCTGGCTCTGCCCCGCGACCCTCCTCGGGGGCATGCAGGAGCACCCATCCAGGGTCCGATACCCTCATTCGCCCCCCAGGGGCCTCCACAGGGCATGCGGGAGCGTTTGCTGCGCAGTGCAGAGAATCCAAAGCCAGTCTGCTGCCCAGCTCCACCCAGGTGTGTTTGCTCAGCAGCAGGGCCCCACCGAGGGATCCTACACCAGCGTTCGCCCCTGGCTCGCCACCCAGCTCTGCGTCAGTTGTGTCCCCTCAGCAGTGGGGGCCCACCAGGCGTGTGCGATCGTGGGCCCTCCAATGGGAAACATCCAGGCCTGCACTCACCAGCCCTCCCACCTCCCAGTGCATGAACCCTGAAGGGGATGTGGGCAGCCTGAAAATGGCCCTCAGCCCCTCACCCAGACTGGCCAGGCATGCCAGCAGGTGGACATCCCCCCCCCCCCCGAGGTGTCCCAGACTGCAAGAGGGCACAGGCCAGGCTGAGGAACCCCCACCCCCTGAGTGCACAAATTTTTGTGCACCGGGCCCCTAGTCTCTAATATTGAGATGGCCTTTAATGCTCCTCCAAACTCCAACTACAAAACCTACCCCTGTTCACTCTAGACTACCCATGCCCTCTCATTCCACACATCTCCAGATCTCCTCTCCCATCTTCATTCTCATTGGATAATCATGTTTCCTATTATGGAGACAGAAATGAACAGAATAGAATTTCCTCTTGATGACAGCATCACATTTTACAACTTACTTGCACCTGCCCGTTTACTCTGCTGTGCCTCCTGTTGCTATGGAAGAACTACCTAGATAACACAGTGAACACTTCTGTGCATTTGGTCCCATTTGTTCTCACCTAATTCAGGATAGAATTCCAAAAACTACCCCCTCTCCCTTGCATCATTTCATTTTCCTCTTTAATGAAATGTTTTTATAAGCATATGACCATCTTATAATTTCATTCATTAAAAAACTCTCTCTTGACTCCACTTGATATGTTCTTTATGTCCTCAAATCTTTGTGACCTCTTATTTCTCTCTCTTCTGTTTCAGTCACACTGTCCTCTTTGTGGATTGTCAAGTATTCCACACCCACTTGAACCTAAGGGTCTTTGCTCTTAGCTGTCTCCTCTGACTGGGATTTTTTCCCCCTAAACAATTGGCTGGCTAACCTTTTCAAGGCTAACCTTACATCTCACTTTATCTGTGAGATCTACCTGGATAACCCTATTGAATAGTGTGCTATCATCCTGAATGGTGTGCTATCAAACTTAAGAACGTTTTCCTTGTTTTTACAGCATTTAGCATGTTCTAAAATGAAATTTATTTACTTATTACTCTACTAAAATATATGAGAGAATGTAATGTCTTCGGTGGAAAAAAAATCTGTTATGTTTATTTATATACTAGAGGCCTGGTGCACAAAAATTTGTGCACTCGGGGGGTGGGGAGGTCCCTCAGCCTAGCCTGTGCCCTCTCACAGTCTGGGAGTCCTCAGGGGATGTCCACCTGCTGGCATGCCTAGCCAGCCTGTGTGAGGGGCTGATGGCTGTTTGCAGGCTGGCCAAGCCCCCAAGTGGGAACCCTCACCTCATGGGGGTGTGGCCAGCCTGGGTGAAAGGCTGAGGGCTGTTTTTAGGCTGCCCACAGCCCATTCAGGGTTTGGGTCTCTACTGGGGTGCCTGGCTGAAAGCAGATATCTGGGATTTATTTAACTTCTATAATTGAAACTTTGTTGCCTTGGTCCCCAGCTCAAAGCCTAGGTTGCTCCTGACAACCCAAGGTCCCAGCCCGACAGGTATGTGGGGTTTGTTTATCATCTATAATTGAAACTTTGTAGCCTTGAGTAGAGCTCAGGGCCCACAGGGCCCTGGTTTCCTCCATTGCATGGGGCAATCCAGCTCCGTGGCTTCTGCCATGTTAGTTGAGTTAATTTGCATATCTGCTATTGATTAGTTGGTGGACGTGGCTTGTGGGCATGGCTTGTGGGTGTGACAGATTGAGGGTTAATTTGCATATTACTCTTTTATTTGATTAGATCTATATCCAGATTAGGAAAGGAGTGAACTCTTGAGAGCTAAATAAGTATTCACTGAATAAATTAATAAAAAGACATGAAATATACTAGTATCAGAATATTTTTAACATGTAACATTAACAGGAAATGAAGACAACAGAGAACGTTCAGTAAAAATACATACCATATTTTCCAGCATATAAAACGACTAGGCATATAAGACAACCCCCAACTTTTGAGAAGATTTTCCTGGGTTAAAATGTCCAGACGGAGAACGTATGTGGCACAAAAAGGAGCCGACCAGAGACATTTGCAGTCTCTGTCCAGCTCTATTGTCAACCCTCGACTTTTGAGAAGATTTCACTGGGTTAAAAAGTCATCTTATACACCAGAAAATATGGTATTTAATGAATGAGAATTTATAGCCAGGATGATAAGACCCGGGGTGATAGGATTTACTATTTTCATGATACTTTGTGGGGTTTCATCATCCTTTGATCACTCAGATTCTCTCAAGTCTGCCTTTATTTTTGTAATTATTCCAAGAACCATGAAGGGAAGAAATTCTGGGAAATGTATTTCTAACTCATTGAAGCTAACATAATATGAAATATCCATAGTCCATCTTTTATCAACTAGATAGCCATACTAGATATCCTCTTTTAACTATCCTTCACTTCCTCAAATGGGCAATTTAAAGTCACTTCCACATAACATAATACAAGTATTCCTTGTACAACAGCAAACACACTAACGCACTCCCCTGAAGAGGCTACAAAGCCCCATATATCATTTATTGGTCTTTGAAGTTTGAGTCCACCTCTGAGTCACAAACCCTTTGATATCCATAAACCCTGATATATAATATTAATTCTCATTAAAATATTTTATCTAAACTGATAATACAGTGGAATGGAGAAGAAAATGCTTAATATGTTCACTAATGTATTCATCTAATCTAAAAGAGTAATATGCAAATTGATCCTCACTCCATTACACACAAGCCACATCCACCAGTGAAGCCACACCCACCAGACAATTAGAATGGCTGTATGCAAATTAACCCAGCCAAGATGGTGGCCGGCAGCCACAGAGCTAGAGCAAACAGGAGGCTTCTGTTGCACCAGCGATGGAGGAAACTGCCTGCCTAGACCAGCTGGCTGGGCCTCTGCTCAAGGCAACAATGTTTCAATTATAGAAGCCATGGAGCTGAAGCAAACAGGAGCCTTTGTAACCTGCCTAGGCCTCTGTTCAAGGCAACATAGTTTCAATTAAGAACATAAATAAACCCTAGAAATCTGATTCCAGCCAGCCTCACTGGGACGTTGGGTCAATGGGAGCTGTGGGCAGCCTGAAAACAGCCCTCAATGCCTCACCCAGGCTGCCAAGGCACCCCAGTAGGGACCCAAACCCTGAAGGGACTGTGGCCAGCCTGAAAATGTCCCTCAGCCCCTCACCCAGGCTGGCCAGGCACGCCAGCAGGTGGAAATCCCCCAAGGGATCCCAGACTGTGAGAAGGCACAGGCTGGGCTGAGGAACCCACCTGAGTGCACAAATTTTTGTGCACCAGGCCCCTAGTATAGAAATAAAGGAGGAACTATTATAACTATTACATTCATTAATTGATATTTCATGGCTGGTATATATTTATATCTGTTTTTTTCCACTATCCATTCCATATTCCATTTACCCTAAGCAAGCAACATGCCTATTCATGAGTCCTTGCATGCAAGGTATCCATCACTTTACCCTGAAGGATATTGGTTATAGCAGTCCTGCCTGCCCTGGGTTGTAACTCTTTTCTCTTAACTTTATCACAGCACATGGGAGTCCTAAGAGGTAACTCATGTGTTATTTTTATTCCAGACATACATCTCCTTGTTCCCATTGTGTGGTAGCAATAACCCAACTGCTATTTGGAAGTGAGTTCCATTGCCTTATTCAATATAGTAACTCACTTCTCTTACTGTTGGTTTACTGGAATGAAGAGTCCATATGGTAGCCTCTCTCAGCTTCCAATTTAATGAAACCACTGCCATGTCCTCTCTGTAAGCATTCCTCACAACTAAACTAAGATCTGTGTATCTGCAGATGTCTAAGTTGTGAAAATGGAAAATAAAGTGTTTGCTGTTTAACCATTAGGAATAATGATGAGAGAATCTGCTCCCATTTAATCCCTTTGAGTCCTGGATCTGTGAGCCTTAGTTATGACATGAAGAGCACCATATATCTGTTATTGATTTAGAACATTTACATATGCTAGATTACTTTATCCCAGCCTTGGAAAATAGTTCCA
The DNA here is from genome assembly GCA_004026665.1 of Murina feae. Lineage (NCBI taxonomy): Eukaryota > Metazoa > Chordata > Mammalia > Chiroptera > Vespertilionidae > Murina > Murina feae. The sequence continues at coordinate 33,579 of PVJC01011288.1, forward strand.
TCAGCTTGCATTATATGTAAATTTCCTAAAGGCTATTTGCTATTCAATTGGGGCAGCTCTTTTAGGATGAGACAAAATATGATAAGATCAGTTGATTCCATGGGCATGCATTTATTATTAAACTTTATATTGTATGAAATGAGTCCCTTGATCAATAGCAATTCATTGTGGAATGCAATAATGGTGAATAACTCATTCTGTAACTACATGAATAACAAGTAGAAGCACTGCAGGCAGGACAAGTAAATCCACATACAGGGTAAATAAAAACTGCCTGTTCTGAGATGGGACTACTATGTAGACAACCTGCCACAAGTAGCTAGATGGATCTCTTGTAGAGTGATGTCATATCTGAAGCTCAGTGTGGACATTGAGTGTGGACACAAGTACCAATTAGTTGTTGGCAAGTCATAGACTCTGGGGGGAATATTGCTTAGTAAATCTACACATAACTTAGTCACTGCCACTGTGTTCATGAGCCAATTTCGTGAGGACAGCATAGTTGGGAGAAGGTTGAATAATGTTTGCTGAACAGAACATTTTTACCCACATAATTACTAAGACCCTCTTCTGCTGAGATTGTTCCTTGGTTAACACCTGTGTTGGACGCGTATGTCTTCACATTCTGTATGAATTCCAAAAAGTCTATTCATAGTTTGATTCAGTAAAAATTCTTGCCTCAAAATTTCAAATCTTATCCTTTCCAAGTTTGCCTGCTATCCAGCCAAACAATTTGCAACTGCTCATCAGTGAATGTAGGTCTTTCATTTAACATTCTCTCTTTCCATCTAGGGAAAATGAGCAATCTAATGCACAACTCAAAAGTCTGCCCATGGGAAGACTTCTCTTTACTTCAGAATGACCCCTATGTGAAGCTGTAGTATTGCAGCCATCCACGTTAGAGGGTATCAATACATCTCTAAAACACTGTATGGGAGAACATATTTGCCAAGGTTATCACCAATAAGAGTTTAATCTCCAACATTTACAGGAAACGCATACAACTTAACAAAAGGAAGATAAACAACCCAATCGAAAAATAGGCAATGGACCTAAATAGATGTTTTTTGAAAGAAGACAGAAGGAAGGCCAAGAGACATATGAAAACATGCTCAAAGTCACTAGTTATCTGGGAGTTGCAAATCAAAATGACAATGAGGTATCATCTCACACCTGTCAGAATGGCTATCATCAACAAACAACAAGTGCTGGAGAGGATGTGGAGAAAAAGGAACCCTTGTGCCCTGCTGTTGGGAATACAGACTGGTGCAGCCACTGTGGAGAACAGAATGGAGTTTCCTCAAAAATCTAAAAATGGAACTCCCATTTGACCCAGTGATCCCACTTCTAGGAATATACCCCAAGAAACTAGAAACACTGATTAGAAAGTATATATGTACCCCTATGTTCATAGCAGCACAATTCACCATAGCTAAGATTTGGAAACAGCCTAAGTGCCCATCAGTGGATGAGTGGATTAAAAAACAGTGGTACATCTACACAATGGAATACTACAAAAAATAAGAAATTCTTACCATTTGCAACAGCATGGACAGAACTGGAGAGCATTATGCTAAGTGAAATAAGTCCATCAAAGAAAGATAAATATCACATGATCTCACTCATTTATGGAATATAATGAACAACATAAACTGATGAACAAAAATAGATCCAGAGACAGAGAAGCATCAATCAGACCATCAAATCTCAGAGGGAAGATAGGGGAGGGTGGGGGTAAGAGGGAGAGATCAATCAAAGGAGTTGTATGCATGCATAAAAGCCTAACCAATGGACACAGACAATGGGGGTGGGGGGGTCTTGTGTAAGTGGGAGGGGAAAATGGGGGAATAAGGACACATATTTAATACTTTAATCAATAAATAAATTAAAATAAAATAAAATAAAACCATATGTAAGCTATGTCCACCATCTATTTCTTCCTCAGTCAACTGGTCATAGGGAATTCCTGAAACAGATATAGGTGTGGATTGAGAGGGAAGAGGCAATGTAATAATAAAGTCCATAAACATTTGAGTCACTTATTTTTGCAGCATACTTATACTGCTAGAACTTGCTTGAGCCTATTATTGTATACAAGTGGCCTGATGCACAAAATTTATGCATGGGGGAGAGGGGTATCCCTCAGCCTGGCCTGTACCCTCTTCAATCTGGGACCCCTCAGGGAATGTCCGACTGCCGGTCCCACAGGGACTAGGCCTAAACTGGCAGTTGGACATCCCTCTTGCAATCCAGGACCTCTGGCTCCTAACTGCTCACCTGCCTGCCTGCCTGATGGTTTCTAACCACTCTGTCTGCCAGCCTGCTCACCCCCAACTGTCCTCCCCTCCTGGTCTGATTGCCCCTAACCACCTCTGCCTCAATCCTGCCACCATGGCTTTGTCCAGAAGGATGTCTGGAAGGTCTCCTGGTCTAATTAGCATATTACCCTTTTGTTAGTATAAATAGAGGCCTGGTGCATGGGTAGGGGCTGGCTGGTCTGCCCTGAACAGGGTCCGGAATCAGGGTGAAGGTCCCCTTGGTGGGTGGGACCAGCCTGGGCAAGGGGTTGAGGGCCGTTTGGGTGCAGTTTGCAGGCAGCCCAAGCCCCCAGCTTTGTCTGGAAGAACCTCCAGAAGGTCTCCAGAAGATCTCCTGATCGAATTACCACATTACTCTTTTATTAGTATAGATACCACATGCATTTGAAGATAGAATACTGTAATGCATGCCCAACTTTATGGCTGGTAAGCAATCAGCTCATGAAAGAAAGGTTGGATTTCATGATAATGTTTCATGACATATAGGGACAATATGATGTACATGAGCCAAGACTTTTCTGTCCCCCATAAAACTGTCACTGGTGAACCACATGGCATTTCAGGTGTCTGGTTTAATGGCAATTGAGAGCCAGTATCTACTTATCTCCACAAGTCTGATTATGTCTCTTTCCCAAATGATCAGTCACCCTGACAAATGGTGACAGGTATCTTTAGATAACAACTAGAATTTCATAATATAAATATTTTTTAGTGTAACTGCACCCTTCTTCAAGGATCAACTAGCCAAAATCAACCATCTCTACTGGTCAGACTATTTAGCTTATAGTCTATCATGATAACCATGTACATCTTGTCTCAGGCAACCAAGTACCACAAGTTGGTCACTGACACTCTAAAATGCCATTTTCCCAATGAGTTACAGAAACTCAGTGTATTTCCCCAAAAATGCATTTCTCATAGAATTGGTAAAGGCAACGTCCTCTGGATGTTCTCATATGGCATTTTTCATGTGGTAAATCTGCTCCAGCATTTCAACTTCTCTATGTTTTGGGTACCTTCTTATACAGTAACCAAGGAAGTTCTGTTTTCCATTTTACTCAGTTTTGATTACCTCTGGGTCCATGTTTCAATCAAACAACCAAAAAATCTCTTAGTTCTTTCCTAACTGCTAGAATAAATACAATGAATCCAGAATATCTGTCAACAGATATGACTTGGAACAGATATGATCCAACAAAATTGTCTATCCTCACTTTAAGAAAGCATTGATATAAGCTGAAAAAAAAACTTAGGTTCTTTAGATTCTCCTCACAGGATACCATTTCTAACTTGCCACATGGGGCCTTCACAGTAGAATCTAATTTCATTCTAGATGCAATGAAAAGTGGTGGGTATAGTCTTTAGGAATATCAGCAATCCCCTTCATGGCAGTTGGTTCTTCAAGCAAGGGGATCCCAAGTGGCTCAGGGAAGGAAAGTTTGCATCACAGAATTAGCAATCAAGGTTCTCAGCTTTATAAGAACTCACACATATGCCTTCATCCCACTTTACAGGGTCCTCCTCCTATATAATCTGTGCCTTAATATTTACATAAGAGTACTTGTGAGATCCTGAATTCATTGTGCATTCCAATTCAACCACCCACAAGATTAGACTTGAAGGTGTGTTTTCTATCATCTTGTCTCTGAATCCGCAGAGGATAAGGATTTATTTTAAAGCCATCACAAATTGTTCTGATCATTTTCCCAGACCTCTAATTGTGAATTTAAAGCCCTGAACTAATTGTATTTCCCCCCTCTAAGTACTGCAGAACAATTAGAAACAAACAATGAATTACGTTATGCTCTTTATTTTCACTAAACTATTACTGTTGGCAATTACTTTGTTACCCTCAATGATGCTTTCTGCAGGCATTCGATTACAAGAGTTTAATGGAAGTATGACGATGTAAGTGAACATTTTGCCACAGCTTGGCATGGACAAGCAGCCCCTTTACCACTGTCAGCAGTGCCATTAATGCCATTAGAACTAATCGCTTCAGAGAAATATTTCAAAGAACCCTTCCTAAGGTCGTATTTCTTGGAACCATTTACAGAACAAGTGATTAATCAAGAGTGCAAATACAATATGAATGATACAGAATTAGGCTATATTAGTGAAATTAACTTTTCTGCACTCATGGGAGCATGTGACAAACTGTATAGGAGGCTCTTACTTCTGACACTAATGACCAGCCTGAAGCAGCTGGAAGGTAAGAAGTCAGTAAAATGATAGACATAAAGTAGGAGAGCGAGGACACACTAGGACCCATGAGACAGTGCAGAATCCATGACTATAAACCACCAGCCTTGATCATGAATATGACCTGAAAAAGAAGCTGTCATCTTGTAACAGTGCTGCATACCACATACCTGGACCAGAGCTGGAACATGTGAAAGAGGATATCTGGAAAGAGCTGAGGACCTAGGAGATGGTGCAGCCCCATGCCAGCAAAGTGACCCAGCAGCAAAGTGACAACGTCTGTGAGATACAGTGACAATAGTCTCATAGTACAATGGCTGCTGCTTCACTTCCACCTTCCAAGTCCTGCACAAATGTCTTCACTTGCCAACTGTAACTCAGATCCATACAGGAAAGTGATTGCTAGCAAACATACCGTAGTTCCAATGTAGCTCATTTGATGGAGTATAGATCCACTAGAACCTGTGTCAGATATCATTGCATTTATATATTTACTGCCCACATCCCTTAGTTCACAATATCTTTAAAGACAAATATATTGCCTATTACGTTTATTTATAGTGCACAGTCTAATCAATCTAATGATTAAAACATAGAAGATCATAAATGTGTTATATATGAAAATATATACATGATCTTAAAAGTGAATAGAACCAGAGCAGCCAGTGAAAAGAGGATATGTTTTAAGAGATGGGTAAAGAGGACAAAAATGACAAAATGCAACGTGTTTAGAAATCAGTGAGCACTTAAATTCAATTGATGGTAGAGTTAATGTCAATAAAAATCATTTTGAAAATATAATTTTTAAAAAATTATGAAGTACTCTTAATGACAAACCATGAAATGTTAAACCTGATATATGTCATAGTTCAATGGATATATACTGTCCTTCAAAATCACTGTGACTTAAAAATTCCTACTTTCACAAATAAATATGTCTTTACAATCAAAAGATATTAGCTTTATCCAATATTAAGCCTCTGAGATTTGTTTTTATGTATCTCTTAAATAGAAACATGATTTATAAGCTTTCAATGTATGCTCTGGGCTTTGCTGATAGACACTCCTAAGAGTTCATTTCTCCTTAATTCTTTTTTTCTAGTACTCACTGAATAGGTTATAAATAACTTTCAAGTACTAAATATGAATTTGGAAGATACTTCCTATCTAGGGAATTCCATGCACTTGTATCTAGAGCTTTTTAAAAACACTGTTCAGATATTTTAATTAACATAGTGATGCACCAACAAATAATATAATTTAAATTACAACTATTGTATTTGAGTCCAAATCCATATTACTAGCAAAAAACATCTCCTTTAAAGGTCTCTGTAATTTTTTCTTTTATTTTCATGAGTTCTTAGAGGCAGTTGCCTGATATTCTTACATTTGGTACTCCTTTCTAAGCCAATTCTCAAACCTTACATTTTAGTGGAGTCATTCTCCAATGAAATTCACCACTAACATTGCCACAACAAGCTCAGTAAGGACCTATGATTCTTCTCTAAGCTCCTCCTAGCTAAAGGAGCTTTCCTTGATTATTCAGAAAATATCTAAGCCCAGGTTGAAATGTTTAAAGATGCTTTCGTGAAAGCTTAGAAGAAGCCCTCTGTGATTGTTATTAGCTTGTATACTTCCAGATCCATTTCTTGTCTTCCTCTAAAAGCTACATTTCAAAGGCTCCCTGGCTCCTGGCTTCCTGGTAGATTTGGTCACTGGGAGACAATTGTGGAAGATTTTAGGGAAGGCAAATGAAAGAAAGGAAAATGAGAGCAATAAAAAAGAAATCAGGTGTATTTCTCACCATTTCTCTCTGCATCTAGCAGGGGCTTTGTCTAATTTCAGTAATTGGCCTAACCCTCCTTTTGTGTCACTGGCCCCTTGAAGGGTTGCCCTGCTTTGGTTCAAGCTCGATCCAGAATTCTGTGGGGGTTTTTATCTTCTCCATATGCACTCCCTACTCTAGGATGGTGGCATCTTCTATTACTAATTTCTGGGCTACAATTCCTATCTATTGTTATAATCCTCAGACCTTCCATCATCCTATTGAACTAATTTCTTGAATTAAGTTCCCTTGGCTTGAAATACCTGACTTAATCTGTATTTCCTAAGTAGACTTCCACTGATATCTACTCTTATCTGACAATGATTATAATAACACATACATATCTCTATGAAAACTCTTCCATCCTTTGTATTCAAGCTCTGCATCTTCTGTAAACCATTACTTGCTAACAGCAAGCACAATTTGACAGGAATGGATACTACACTAGTCCAACTCCAGATGTACAGAACAAATGTTCTTAACGAGTCTCATATTTTGCAAAGGCATCATTTATATTATAAAACAAAATAGTCATCTTAGTCTTAAACATCTGTTCTTGTGTTACTTTACTTCATGCAGCTTCTTACAATCGACAGCCACTTTCCTTGTATGGGTAAAATTAAGGGTTCTCTAAAATGTTTTCAGTTCCAGATCCACCTCTAAAAGAAAAATTACTCCTAAAATAAAATTTTATTTCTATCAAAAAAGGGAAAAAATAAGTATGGCAAGTTGTATTATTACCGTTTTTGTCCTACCTAACAAAGCAATAAAACAAAAACAGCCTGCCATACATCCTTTTAGTCAAACCATATGATAACATTGATATCCTATATAATAAAAGGCTAATATGCAAATTGTCCCCATGGGCAGGAGTTTGACCGACAGGGAGTTAGACATGCACCAATCACCAGGGGGCGGTGCGGAACATGGCGGGCATCAGCGATGCAGCACTGGCAAATGGTGGCATTGGAGGCACTGCCGGCCCCAAAGAGACCCTACAAGAGCAAGACTGTGGCAGGATGGTGGAGCAGATGAGCACGGGGCACCAGGCCAGTCAGATGCAAAGGAGGCCCCAGTCAGCAGCTGGCAGCTGCTAGGGAGCCTACCTGTGCATGAACTTCATGCACTGGGCCTCTAGTATAAACATAACTATAAATATAGAGATAAATAGAAATACCTGAACATCGTCTTTATTTTTATAGTTTCAAAATATTAAAAAAAAAAAAACTAACAACAGCTATGAGTCACCTTCCTTTAAGCTGTCTCCCTCACTATTATAATTCTGTATTCTCATTGTGTGGTTATAACCACACTTGGGGATAACTTGGAGGATGATTCACCACATCATAAATCAATAAACCAGAGAATATAAAAGCTGTTCCAACATGATGCACGATTTAAACAGTACATGGCATATATTTTCTCATTCTGGTATTTTCTTCTAAGTGTAAGAATTCGCCAGGATTTGACTTAAGGGCAAAGAAACATTAACTTTTTCTTTTTTTTTTTAAATTTATCTTTATTGTTCAAATTATTACAATTGTTCCTCTTTTTTCCCCCATAGCTCCCCTCCTCCCATTTCCCACCCCAATTTCTGTCCTTGCCCCCTCCACTGTCCTCATCCATAGGTGTACAATTTTTGTCCATTCTCTTCACACACCCCCAACACCCTTAACCGCAGAAAATTGTCCATCCACTACATTCTGTGCCTCTGATTCTATTCTATTCACCAGTTTATTCTGTTCATCAGATTTTTTTATTCACTTGATTCTTAGATTCACTCGTTGATATATATTTGTTGTTCATAATTTTTACTTTCCTTTTTCTTCTTCCTCATTCTCAAAGGATACCTTTCAGCATTTCATATAATACTGGTTGGGTGGTGATGAACTCTTTTAGC
>PVJC01011289.1:0-15000 GCA_004026665.1 Murina feae
ATTTCAGAAAAAGAAAATGAATCAGAGAGGAGAAACTCAAGAAAAACAATAAAAATTCCTAGAACTAAATGAGTTTCCAGATTCAATAAATAAAACAAGGACCACACTGTGGCATGTAATCTTGAAATTATAGAACATTTGAAAGGAAGAGAAAAATCTAAAGAATTTTTTTCAGAGCGAGAAAAGCAAAGACTTGCCAATTAGAATAGCACCAGATTTCACAATAGCAATGTATGGGTGTTTAAAAAAATGGAGGAATGTTTTCAAAATTCTGAGGGAAAATTTTTTCCACACTAGATTTCTATACCCAAATTACCAACACAGTGGAAGGGGAGAATGACATTTCTAGGCATGTAGGTTCTCAGAAATATATCTCACACTTACCCTTTCTAAGGAAGTTTTTAGCAAATATTCTTCATCAGTAGGAGAAAGGGAAAGATGAGATTGATAAAAAACAGAAGGCCCAATACTAGAGATGGGCATTCCCAGGATATTGGTGAAGACCCAAGATTAAAGCTATATGGTAAACCTAGAGTCCAACCAAGCCAGATTGGATCAGATCCAAAGGCTCTGTGATGAACTTCTTCAAGATAAAACAGGTTTAACCTAAACCAGGATTAAAGGAAGAATGTTTTTCAGCTCCTTTGGCAAGTTTGATAATGAATTACTGCTTGATAAATTAAAAACTAACAATTGAGTCTGGCCGGTATGGCTCAGTGGTTGAGTGTTGACCTATGAACCAGGAGATCATAGTTCGATTCCTGGTCAGGACACATGCGTAGGTTGTAGGCTTGATCCCCAGTGTTCAGGAGACAGCTAATCAATGATTTTCTCTCATCATTGATGTTTCTTTCTTTCTCTCTCTCTCTCTCTGAAATCAATAAAAATATATTTTTTAAAAAACTAACAATTGAAAAGATGTTTTTTAACTGTATACCTATTATTAGCTCTGGAGAAAACAGAACATTTGTACATTAAAGTCAATGTAATCAAATACACTCCATGGCTCAGCAAATATTTACAATGTTTTAGTTAAAAAGAGAGGATATGAAAAAAAGGAAAGGTGTGTGTTTGGGGAAGGAGGCAGTTAGAGATATGGTAAGAGTTATATCCTCTTTTCCAAAATTGTAAAGTAAAAAATCAAGAAATATATATGTATGCTTTCTAGTAACACAGAGGAAAACAAACACCAGGGAAAAAATAAACAGCTAAGTAAGTATTTATTGAGCATCTACTGTTATGTCAATGTTCTAGGTCAGGGTTTCTCAACCTTGGCACATTTTGTTGGGAGGTGATCAATTTGTTTGGAGGTGGGTGGGTAGGGGACTGTCCTCTATGCATTGTAAGGCATTTAACAGCATCTCTGGCTTCTACCCATTAAATGCCAGTAGCACCCCCTACAGTCATGGCAATCATAATGTCTCCAGACATTGCCAAATATCCCGTGGAGAGCAAATCACCCCCAGTTGAAAACTACTGTTCCAGGTAATAGGGATATAGCAACAAATAAAACAAAAAGATCTGAAAGTGATTACCTCTAAAAAATAGGATCGGGGGGTTTAGGAGAGGAGAATGCTGTTTTTAGAATTCTGACTTTCCAAACTATATATGCATATTACATTAAGAGAAAGCAAATAACCTAAGAGACAAATATAAAGTCTGCTTATACCTTAATTAAACATTTCTACACAAGGCAGTATAGAGTCATGCATCTGAATTCCAGCTACACCACTTATGAGGTATATACCCTTAGGCAAGTAACTTCAAACCTTTGAGCCTCATTCTCTTCATTGCTATAAAATAGGAATACCCACCAACATTATGAATATTGCATATTATTATGCAATACCACATATAACGTGTGTCATATAGTACCTGAATTTAAAGCACTCAATGAATTATAAGGTCCTGGAAATACAACTAGTCACTAGTGTCCATATGCTAGATCCTTGGGGATAATGAACAGCATCTTTGGTATATAAACATGAGGCTCCCTGATCTTGTCATACATTAGAGTCATGATGTCATTTTTTCACATGTACTGTAATCATGTATCTTGACTTTGCTCTGGAAAAGTCACCATATACACTGAGAATAAAGATGATCTGATTATGAATAAAGTTAATTGAAATACTTTCAAGTTTTACTTCTAATCCATGTGGCAGATAGCACAAGTTCAAATAAACACCAAGTAATTTATTTGTATCATAGCCATATGAGAAGCAGTTGTCCTATGTTTAAAAAACAAAATGGAGTTGTGGACCAAATGGAAACAATAAAACTTTTTGCAGCACAAAAAAATAAAAAGAATTTTATGATTTTGTATGAATTTGTTTTATTTCTTCTCAATGCTCCTTGAATTCTTTCAATATTTTGTATGTTAATAAGTGAGCCTTTTTTCTTAAAGAGGATACTTTTTTAAAAAAATCCTCACCTGATATGTTATTAAGTCTAGAGAGAGAGGAAGAGAGAAACATCGACTTGAGGAACATCTATCAGTTGCCTCTCATACACCAAGGATCAAAACCACAACTCATTATTCATAAAAAGTACCTCTCTCTATATATATAAAAGCCTAAGCAACCAGCCAACTGGCTGGTAGCTATGATGTGCACTGATCACCAGGGGGCAGATGCTTAACGCACAGGCATGGAAACATGGAACAGACTGATGAATCTCAGGGGGAAGGGGGTAGAAGGGAGGGCGGGAAGAGATTAACCAAAGATCTTATATGCATACTAGAGGCCCGGTGCACAAATCCATGCACTGGGCCTCTTATAATAATGACAATTTATTCTTATATGGTGATTTAGATATACCATAATCACTATCTTGGTTAATCCTCACAATCTGGGCTACTATGTGAAAGATATTATCCTGATGTAATAGATTTATTAATTCACTCATCCAACAAATATTCATTGAACCAGTGCTCGCTCTATATAGGGCAGTAAGGGATATGGCAGTGAATGAAACAGAAAAAATTCTCACATCCATAGTTTACATTTTCTACAAACAATAAACAAATTTTACATGTTAAATATGGACTTTAGAGGAAAATAGCATACTTAAGGGGAATAGCGCTTCTGGAATGGAGACTAGGGCGTGGTACTGATTTTAAATAGGGTAGTAAGAGGTAGCGGCATTTAAATAAAATGAAGTGAAGATGAGGAAACAGGCTCAAAAGGTAACTTGTTCATGGTCACAAAATTAATAAAATTAATTAAAGTATGGCTTAACACAATAAGGAAGGCACTTGGAATCTTGGTGCATCATTTTATAAAAGTGGTTTTGTTAAGCTCATTGAGACTTTATGGGATTGATCAAAACCAAATTAAATCTGTTCCTTTAGATATATCTAAGTATTTGAGTGTGCCCACTAATTCAGACATGGAAACATTAAATTTGTGTTTATTTTTATTTCAGGCCAAAGACTCCCAAGAAACAAGAAAGATTCTTAGGAAGATATGGTGGCAACAACTCAAAAAGATTATAATCATCACCGTGGCAATTCTCCTTTCAATCATCATCATTCTTTTATGTACAAATATAATACCTACCTGACCCTTTTACTCTCCATTCCCAATAGGTACCAATAAAGTGTTACATGTAATTACGGAGTTCTACAACCAATAATTATGAAAGCACTAGAGGCCCTGTACACAAAATTTGTGCACTTGGAGGGTGGGGAGGAGGGGGAAGGATGTCCCTCAGCCTGGCCTGCACCCTCTCAAAATCAGGGAGCCCTCTAAGTGGTTAGATATCCCCTTAGTGCTGCCACGGAGGTGGGAGAGACTCGCATCATCACCACTGCTCTCACTAGCTATGAGCTCAGCTTCTGGCTGAGCAGTGCTGCCCCTGTGGGAGCACACTGGCCACCAGGGGTAACTCCTGCATTGAGCATCTGGTCCCTGGTGGTCAGTGCACGTCATAGCGACCAGTCGTTCCACCGTCTAGTTGATTTGCATATTAGCCTTTTCCAGGTTAATAATGCAGATTTTGTAATCAAAGAAAACACATTAATTTTAAGAGAAACATCAAAAGTGCTTTATTCAAAGTAATGTCCATCACTAGCTACACATTTCCCCCATCTTTCAGTTAATTTGTGAATACCGTCCCAAAAGAACTTCTCCTGTTTTGAGGCAAACCATTCAGAGACCCAATTTTCTACTTCATACTTTTTGAGAACTGTTGCTGAAAAAGTGCACGTGCTATCAATCTGAACAAGTAGTAATCTGAAGGAGCAAGGTCTGGTGAATATGGGTGGGTTACTTCCCAGGCAAGATCTTTTAACGTGTCTTTAACTGGTTTTGAAGTGTGTGACGGTGTGTCATCATTGAAGCAAAATTACTTTGCGTCTTCTGGAACATTTTGGTCGTTATACGATCAAAGTGTGGTTCAAATTGATTCTTTATTGTTGGTATCGATCAGTATTAATGGTTTCACCTGGTTTTAGAAGCTCATACTACATCACACCTTCCTGATCCTACCAAACGCAGAGCATTGTCTTCTTTCTGAAGCTATTTGGCCTTACAGTCAATGTTGATAGTTGACCTGGATCAACCCATGATTTTGTGCATTTGGAATTCTCAAAATAAATCCACTTTTCATTGCCAGTCACCATTCGATGCAAAAAATACTTTTGTATTGCTGAAGCAACATTTTACTGATGACTTTTCTGTTTTCCAGTTGTCTTTCATTCAGTTGACGTGGCACCCATTTTTCTTCCTTTAAAATCTTTCCCATTGCTTGTAAAAAATCAGAAATTGTTTGCTGAGCAACGTTTAATCTTTTTGCAAGTTGTTTTTGAGTTTGACACACATCTTCATCCAATAATGCTTGTAATTGTTGGTTTTCAAACTTTTTTGGTTGACCTGGACGTTCTTTGTCTTTCACATTGAAATCATCACTTTAAAAGTGTTTAAACCAGCGTTCACAAGTATCTTGAGATAATGCATGTTCACTATAAGCTTCCCAAAGTATATGATAACTTTCAGCAGCACTTTTCTTCAAAATAAAGTAATGAATTAAAACTTCCCACAAATTGTTATTGGCATGAAATTTGACATTTTTCAGTGTAAAAATATCTATGATGTTAACACCGTCAGAAAATTTGATATATTAAGTTTTGAGGATTGCTGTCAATAAAAATATCATATAAAATTGCATATATTATCAACATATGTGTAACTCCATCAATTGAAAAAAATGCAATTAACCAGTACACCTAGTATTATATAGGATTCTCTAGTGGTATGACTAGAGAAAGGGGGAGTTGGAAATACTAGTATTATTTCCTTGTCCCTTAACTTATCGTTATACCTATTCTGTTTCTATAATCCCATTTGTTTTTTCCCCTGTTCCACTAATTCCCAGAATCCTTTTTTTTTTTTTAAGTATAAACCCTGGAATCAGACTGCCAAGGTTCAACTCTCCATGTCCCATCTGGGTGACTATGATCAAGTTAATTAACCTGTGCTCATTTCCTCTAAAATGGGGCTAACAACACTACTGCATAGTTTGTCATGTCTACCATATAGTAAAAGCTATTTAAGTGTCAACTTAGGATAGATAGAATTAATGCCATTGATTAAATTCCTATGATCCCTTCTCCTTACTCAGAAATGACCTTGTTACCCTAACCGGTTTGGCTCAGTGGATAGAAGTGTTGGCCTGCAGACTGAAGAGTCCCAAGTTCAATTCTAGTCAAGGGCATGTACCTTGGTTGCAGGCACATCCCCAGAAGGGGGTGTGCAGGAGGCAGCTGATCGATGTTTCTCTCGCATTGATGTTTCTAACTCTCTATCCCTCTCCCTTCCTCTCTGTAAAAAAATCAATAAAATATATTTTTTTTAAATGACCTTGTTCTTAAAATTCCCTGATGAGACTCTGAACTGGAGTATAGTGCAGAGATATACATTTTACCTCTTATAAATATTATCTCATTGAAATGAAAATTCAAACCATTATGTTTTATATTAGGCATTTCCTTGGGTAAAGACAAAAAAGAATTGGGGATATTATCATTTCTCTAGTAAATGACAGGTCCTGTCTGCCTGTCTTACCACCTTAACAACCTTTTTCTATTTTTAGTAATACACTTCATTTAATAACCTCAAATCACTAGGATTTCTAATAACCAAAGCATCCAACTTCACTTTGCAGTTTGTAACAAAGTCTCATGAGTCCTATTTCCTAAATGGGAACTTGAGGTCTAAAGACAGTTTTAAAAATCATTTAACAATCCATGGAGAATAAAATTAAAACAGGGGGTCCTGACTGCTAGATAACTCATTTTAATTCTGATAATGATCAAATATCAACACCAATTCCTTAGCATCTTTCTATTCATAAAATATTTTAAATGATTTTAAATGCTCCAAACTTTATAGAGTTTCTGTAATTTATAACCAGTGTGTATGTAGGTGTGGGCGGAGGGGGGAGAATAGGTGATGCACTGAGTATTTACTCTGATATATTCCAAGTGCTTTTGGGGAATGGGTGTCATTTAATTTTACAATGACTTAAAGAGGTCAAATCTATTGTTAGCATTAATATAAAACTCAAACATCAGGCTGGCACATAAGTGCTATGAAAATATTACTTCATTTTTAAAAATTGATTTCAGAGAGAGGAAAAGAGAGGGATAGTAACATCAATGAGAGAGAATCATTGATTAGCTGCCTACCCAATGTCACCTGCAGAGATTACCAGCAACTCTGGCATGTGCCCTGACTGGGAATTGAATTGTGACCTCCTGGTTCATGGATCGATGCTCAGCCACTAAGCTATACCAGCTGGACATAATTCATATTTTTATTGTATTGAGAAGAAAATAGCAAGGTTAAATGACATGTTCAAGATCACACAGCTAGAAAGCTGAAATTTTCACTGAAGTATATGGTCATGAACCCCATGTTTAGTTCAGAGTATATTATCTGACCCCTTAATTATGAGCCAGACAAGTCACATTAGTAGTATCTCACCTTTTGCCAGTTAGTAGGTTGTTTTTGTGACAGGAATTTAAAGAGTAATGTGGACTTGTCATGTATTTAACTGCCATTCTTTTTTTCTATTTCTTAAAAATATGGATATTGTTTTAATTGATTTGAGAGCAAGAAGAAAACATCGATCTGAGAATGCAACATAGATCAGCTGTCTCCTCATGCCCCCACACTGGGGATCAAGCCTGCAATCTGGGCATGTGCCCTGACCAGGAATCAACCAGTAACCTCTCAGTGCACTGACAATGGTCAAATGAGCCACACCAATCAGGGCTGCCATTATTTTTGAAGCTCTAACAAATGTGCCTCCTAACATTTCTGTAATTTATAATTATGTATAAGTTATATTTGTATCCTGGTTGCCACTGAATACTAGCATATTTATTGGTAGAAGTCATGGAACTTAAAGACCACCTAATCTAGCTCCACCTCCCAATTTTACATATTAGGATTCCAAGACCCAAGAGCTCAAAAATGAATAATGTGCTTTTGCAGGCTATTCTCCATTTGCAGCATATTGAAATCACAGGCTATCACCCTGCTTCCAGGCAACAAGTCCACAATGACTAGGTAGTCTTAAGAGTTTAGTAGTTTTCAAGATGACATTCATCTTTATAAACTGGCGAAAGCTGCCAGAAAGAAAAGCACTTGCAATCTTAGATCTTTCATTCATTTATGCAAAGTTGGAGCCCCTACTCTGAACCAAAACAGTTCTAAAACACTAAGATTTATTCTAAATTACCATATTAACAGAAATAACCAAAGTTTGAGAAATTAATGGCTGTGTACAGAAGTGTAAGAAATGGTCCTAATTCTAAAGGGAAGCTTATATTCCAGTTGAGGAGGCAAGACCAATTGTGCCCTGGCTGAGCCAGCTGGTTGGAGTGGTGTCCCTAGATCAAATAGGTTGCAGGGTCCTAACCAGTTTGGCTCAGTGGATAGAGTGTCAGCCTGCAGACTGAAAGGTCCCAGGTTCGATTCCAGTCAAGGGCATGTACCTTGGTTGCCGGCACATCCCCAGTAGAAGGTGTGCAGGAGGTAGCTGATTGATGTTTCTCTCATTAATGTTTCTAATTCTCCTTCTCCCTTCCTCTCTGTAAAAAATCAATAAAATATATTTTTTAAAAAGAGAGATGGTTATTTAAAAAAAAAAAGGTTGCAGGTTTGATTACCGGTCAGGGAGCATATTTAGGTTGTAGGTTTGGTTCCCAGTTGCAGCACCTAAGGGAAGCAACAAATAGATGTTTCATTCTCTCTCTCTCTCTCTCTCTCTCTCTCTCTCTCTCTCTCTCTCTCTCTCTCTCTCTCCATTAGTAAGATCTGGCCAGTGTGGCTCAGTTGATTGTGTCATCGGATTAAAACAGCTCAGCCAATGTGGCTCTTGAGCTTTGACCTATGAACCTGGAGGTCAGGGTTTGATTCCCAGAGAACATACCTGGGTTGCCAGTCTTCATTCCCACTAGGGGACATGCAGGAGGCAGCCAATCAATGATTCTCCCTCTGAAATCAGTAAAAGAATATTTTTTTAAAAATCATAAACATGTTTAAACATCTAGCGAATTGAGTGACAGAATTTCAGTAAAGATATTGATCAACACAGCTCCAATCAATAGATTTTTCATGGGTTTTAAGTGGGATGGATATTGGATCTTATTAGAACCCAGAGGCCTGGTGCATGGAGTTCATGTACTGGAGAGGGGGTGGGGACCTCAGCCTGGCCTACATTGTCCTCAGTCCAGTAGCCCTCAGGGAATATCCTTAGTGCTGCCGTGGAGGTGGGAGAGGCTCCCACCACCACCATTGCACTCGCCAGCCGTGAGCCAGGCTCAGGTCTTCTGGTCAAGTGGCACTCCCCCTTGTTGGATCACACTGACCAGGGGGCAGCTCCTGCATTGAGCATCTGCCCCCTGGTGGCCAGTGTGCATCATAGCGGCCAGTAGTTCTACCAGTCTATTTGCATATTAGCCTTTTATTATATAGGATGTAATTTGTCTCAACAGGTAAAGGTGCTCCAGGTTAACAGTAAAAATTGCTATTGAGCACTTATTGTGCCAGTGTAGCTGTTTATGGCCTTTAGATTTTCATTTAATCCTCACAACCCTGAGGTAGGTATGATAACTCTCCATTTTACAGATGAGAAAAACTGAAGCACAAGTATGTCACTTGCCCAATTCCACTGGTCTACTAAGAGAAAAAAGGATCACTGTGAATGGTGTGGCTTAACTGGTTGAGCATCATTCTAGTGTGGTGACAGATTGCAGGTTCAATTCCAGGTCAGAGCACATGCCCAGGTTGCAGGCTCCATCCCTAGTAGAGGTGGCACACAGAGGAGGCAACTGATGTTTGTCTCCTTCTCCCTTAGTTTCATTCTTTCAAAAAAAAAATCAATAAAAACATTTTTATTTTTAAAATATATTTTTATTGATTTCATATAAGAAGGGAGAGGGAGAGGTAGAAACATCAATAATGAGAATCATGGATTGGCTACTTCCTGCACACCCAACACTGGGCATAGAGCCTGCAACCTGGGCATGTATCCTGACTGGAAATTGAACTGTGACATCCTGGTTCATAGGTTGGTGCTCAACCACTGAGCCATAATGGCTGGACAAAAATACTTTTTGAAGAGAGAAAAGAGGATCAACAAATGCAGGCATTGCTTGCTGCAGTGAACTCAGGCTTTGGGAGTTTAATCATGCAGTCACTCTTTCAAATGGCCTTCAGCAGAGCTCAGCCTTGGCTCTCATTTTCCCACCCTCTCCAGGTGCTTTTCTTCACCTCCATGACATGGACTTCTCCAGCAACAACCTCTTTTCTGAATCCCAAACATTTTCCAACTCTCTACTGGATACTCAAAACACCTCAAATTTTTAATTCCAAAACTATATATTCCTGCTTTCCCCACAAAACTCATTTGACCTATATTCTTTAAAGGGAATCACAGCTATTCTATAATCTAGAGTTGTCTTAGCCTATCTTGACTCCTCCCCCTTGCCCATCTCATCTAACCAAATTTACGCACCAAAATCCCAGAATTTCTAAGTCAAATCTTCAAAAGGTTCAGCGCCAGAGAAGCCCTGAGGAGTTACAGAAGCAAAAGTAGTGAGTCCATGAAAGTGCCCAGGCTTCAGATAGGGCACTCATTGCATCGTGGTGGATGGCTGTTTACTCTCCACAGCCTGACCATAGCATACTCTTCAGACCGCCCAGCACATACAATCATTAACATGCGGTACTTTTTCATATGCATGATTTCCTAAACATGATCATAGCAATAAGTATGAAGCTTGGGCTTTCAACCTTCAGCATCAGAAACCTCTAGGGATCTTAATATAGATAACTGGGCTCCACCCCTGAAGATTCTGCTTAAGGTTGGGATGGGGGGGGGGGGGGGGGGGAGACAGACGACCACAGAGCATGTGTGTTTAACCCCAGGATAAAGTTGAAAACTACTTTTCAAACATCCATACCTGAGGAAGATAGAATTTTACAATTGGAAAAACTAATGTCTTGCCCTGACCAGGTTTGGCTCAGTGGATAGAGAGTCAGCCTAGGGACTAAAAGGTCCCAAGTTCGATTCCGGTCAAGGGCATGTACCTTGGTTGCGGGCACATCCCCAGTAGGGGGTGTGCAGGAGGCGGCTGATCGGTATTTCTCTCATTGATGTTTCTAACTCTCTATCCCTCTCCCTTCCTCTCTGTAAAAATAATCAATAAAATATTTTTTTTAAAAACTGTCTTAAGTTAAATTCTATTTGCCCAATATCACAGGGCAAATGACAAAGCTGAACCTAAGGACCATTCATAAGAAATTATCTATTCCAATGAATATTTAAAAACTAGAAAAATTTTAATCTTAGAATGTTCCAACATTTCAATAAATTTGAGGATTAATTTATTTCAGAAGTTATCTCATTATAGAAGCTTGGCAGAATGTAGAAAAACAAGACCCATTTAACTCTGTCCTGATTTTCAAAATACCGACAAATCACAAGCTGGTTACAAAGTTCATTGTGGAGAAGCAGAAGACCTGCTCAGCATCACACCATGGCAACCTCCTAATGTCAGGCCAGCAGAATGACCCACATTTCTTAACTTCTCAAGGGTCACAAACATAGGACGTGGAATAGTGAAACAATACTGTTAGGATTCCTCTGTACTCAGATTGAGTAGAAGTGCCGTGGTTAGCGCTATTACTATCATAAACGCCTAATTCAATTTGCCATTTTCTAAAAAAGTTTTAAGTCTATGCAAATAGTAAATATTCACCAGTGCTTTTAGTTGTCTTACATTTTACAGTAAACCCAATAGAGGCCAAAAACTGAACATCCCCATATAGAATCTTCCTACTTTTAATATCCTTCCTTGTGAACATTCTAAAGCAAACTGGAAAGTGCTTTTCTTCTGTTTTTCTTCAACCTGTAATACTATTTGACCAATTATGTATAAACTATCTTTCAAAAGAACCATCATTTAAAAATCTTGTCATTTTAATCACAATAGTAATTGCCTTACCTTTTCAACTAAGAAAATAAGATCTATATTATTTCAAGGTAATCACCCACAGGGAAAGCTTAAAAAAAAAAAGACAGTGCAAAAAATGCATGAGTGCTGTAAGATTTTAATTGTAAGACAAAAGCACTACATTATAATTTAAACATCTTTCAGAAAAGAAAATTTAGTGCAAATTAAAACCCCACTATAAACTTAATATGACGACTTTAGAAGTAGGCCTCTAGGTCTGGAAATACTTGGTTCCACCAGAATTTGCTAGGGGAGAATATGCCTTGAAAATGTTTAATGGTACAGAGAACATCATGTTATTTTAAAATCAAGTCAACCAGGTACTTTAAAAAGACATGCTAATAGTTGTTAATACATAAAATTGATTAGTGGTAGCATGCTTTATATGATTGCAGAAGCAATTACAACAAATTTGAACATCTCAAAGTTTTATTGCCTTAACCAATCTCTTAACTACACTGTGAATAATAAAGAGCAATATTTCAATTTTAAAAGGGTTCCACTTCATCAATCTGAAACTGTCAAGTATTTTCTTAAAAAATCTGATTAAGCCCTATGTAATCCAAAGCTATTCATACAACAAAAAAAGGGCAATTATAGATTCCTTCCCTCAAGTATTTAAAGCATAGCTCCCAAGACATGTTAAATGTCACATTTAGGTACTGGCATTAACCTACCTCTTAAATTTCTCCAAGTATTTTCAAAAGGAATTAGGAGCCAGTAAGGTAACCTTGCTTTCAAATTCAAAAGTATGAACAGAATATAGCCAATTCAATTACAAAATAAAATGTATACTAACTAGCCTTTACGTAAACTATCTTCCCAACATCAAGTGACTTAGATGTTTCTCTAAATAGAAATCAGTAATCTCTATTATCACTGTTTAATGAACTAGCACATCTCCTAATGCTTACCTATACTTCCTTTGAAGATTTTAAATAATTTCTGACAATTAAAATAACTGATTTGGACTACTGTAACAAGGAACACTTTGCTTACTTAGCATCTAATTCCTGTAAAGCATTTCACCCTTTTTAAGTTGTACTTTCCAATGGTCCTGTTTTCATGCCCTTAGAAAATGCTTGTGTCCCCTAAAGCTACCTACCTTTACAGGACTTGCGAATATTAAGTTAGTAGTCACCCCACTGCTCTGTCTTCCTAAATTACGGTCCCTTTTTTTTTACCAGACTGATGCATTATGTATCCTTCTTGAGAACCTAAAAGTTAATAAGGACAATAGGGCAATATTTAACTAGTCCAACTCATGGACAACAGCAAACATCAATTTTGATCAGTTGCTGATTACCAATTCCTAAAAATGGAATGGATGTGAGATCAATGACAAACCAAAGGGGACAATATACAAGCAATATTAGGAGTGTCTTGCCAGTAGAGAAAAAAATAAATGAAACCAACTTATTTTCCCAGCCTACAACTAGCCCAATGCCACTCTTTCCCCATTGTCATCTTGTAAGGGCAGTAACAAGTGAAGTCCTTTCTGATTTTTTTCTTTAAAGCTAGACTTAAAGAGAGTCCGTGATTAAAATGCAAGAGTGGTCTAAGATTTATGAAACATGCACCTTTGTCTTTACAAGACGAAAGTAAAAACAATCCTTATGAAATACTGTTTCACCATTTTAAAGTAACAATCCTTCAAACTTCAGTGCAGCTAAGGTCATTTGGGGTGTGAGAAATACAGAATCCCAGGTAACACCTCCAAACAATTCCAATGGCCTGTAGACCTCTTTGAAACGTCAACGAGATTACAATCAGCCCTTAACTCCATTTTTTGGGTTATAGGCAACTGACTGCAATTAACAAACCAAGCCTACTCAATTTGCACATCTTGCTAGAATAATTTTTACCCATGAAAATCTTCAGGCTAGAGTTCTTAACTAAATGACCCCAATAGGGAAGAAAGTCTACACACATCTCAACTGTGTTAAAATTAGTAAAAACCCCATTTTATTAATAGTTTCGGTCATCCTTAAATGTCAGTATATTGATAAACTGCACCATTAACCGCTCCCAGAGAAATTAACTTTGCTGAGATGTGTCAGTGTATTTATTATGCAAGCATCTATAAATTTTGATATTTGAGGTTAGTATAAGTCCAAACCAAATAAACACATTATTTCAGGACCAATGCAAGTATTGTGGTGGACTGTAAGTTGTTATGGTTCTCAAAATATCCAATATCTCAACGCTCTAAACAAAGTATTTTTAAAGAATATACTTCAAAAAACTTTTACAAGCAGTAAAATAAAAACACAAAGATTTAAGTATACAACACAAAAGCTTAATTAGATCCTAATGTTAACACTACCTTTCAAAATTATCTCAGCATCAATTGCACAGGATAGGTGTTCCACACACTATATTCTAATACTTGTGACCAACAATGAAGCAATTGCCACTCCAGTGTGGAAAGAATACTATGGTAACAAGACCTGCAATCTTAAATGTTAGGAAAGAAAAGACGAAGCCAAGAACCTCAGAAAGAGGTAAACTCACCTGGTAGCAGGACTTTAGTAAACCAAAAGGTATCAAGATTTGAATGAGGAAAGCAGACCTAGAAAGTTCATGTTACTTGAAAGGTGGGATTGATAGCTCTAACAAGGGTCTACAGAACTAATGAAGCATTACCATTAGTTATCTAATACTGTCTATTAGTAAACTGGGATTGATTTTTAATAAACTAGCACATCACCTATGTGCTTTGTTGGCCAAATTCTAGAGTACTGAATGAGCTACTTGTAATTTACCTGCCCTTTTTTCCCGAAAACAGCTGCTAAATACAGACCATGTCACTTCTAGTCTCTTCTGAAGTCCTCCTAAACCTCAATACTTCAAAAAGGGGCAAGAAAGAACAAATTTTAAAAGCTGCAGGTTATGAACAAATGACTAAGTATACAAAAAACCTGAATGTACTATCAGTGGTAAAAATATCTCAGATTATACCACAGAACTGTCCTAAAAGGCTTAGCAACCCATGTACCTTCAGAAAGTAAAAAGAACTAAAAGATTGTTGGGAAGTCTGTGACAAGCAGTTAAACCCCCAGATCAGCTCCATACTGCCAGACAACTTAACTCCACCTGGCAAAAACTGGAGATTATGGGAGGTGGGTAAGAGGGTGATCTTTGGACTCTATAGGCATGGTGATGAAAATAAAAGGATTAAAGACGTTTACTTATTCAGATCCCGCAGGTTTCTTCTCCCACTGGGATCCTAGAATACTGGTAGCCAGGCTTTTTAATCTTCAAGTAGAATTTTGGAAAAAACATCCTTTGTTAACCTTAGTTTACAGCTCCCAACTCCCAATATCCAATTAGCTTTTTAAATGCTCCACACCTATAAATGTGCCAAGGATCATCAAATATTTGAAGAAATTTTCTACTATGAAAGGCAGAGGCCAAAGCAAAACAAAATTAAAACACCTTGGGAGAGATAAACTTTTAAAGTCATTAATAAC
>PVJC01011289.1:20000-41888 GCA_004026665.1 Murina feae
TGCAGCACATTAATAGGTTCACTAAAGTCAGAAGATCAGCAAAGATCTTTACTTCAGGATAATTAAAAAGCAGAAAAGCTTAAGATAGAGTAAACGTAGGCTCTAGCTTACCACCACCTCTTCCACGAGCTCTTCCTGAAAATCCTCCTCTGGATCCCCACTGTTGCTGTTGTTGATACTGTTCCTTTGACATGGCTACTTTTATTTCACACTAAAATAAGAAAAATATTATACTGAATCAAAAAATAATAAGAATGGCCAATACTGTCTAAAATACAGCTGGCTAATCTGTTTACCAACTAAAAGCATTAATTCTTAAAAAAATAATTACTTGTCACAACAAAAAAGTATTTGCTTGAAATATATTACTACATCCTACTTTTCAAAAAATGTATTTTGGTAAAGCCTAGAGAAAAATTCACTTAAAAAAATATTTGCCCTAGCTGACTGAAGGGTCCCAGGTTCGATTCCAGTCAAGGGCAGGTACCTTGGATGCGGACACATCCCCAGTAGGGGGTATGCAGGAGGCAGCTGATGTTTCTCTCATCGATGTTTCTAACTCTCTATGATCCTCCCTTCCTCTCTGTAAAAAATCAATAAAATTTTTTAAAAAAAGTTTCATCCTGGATAATTTGTCTCAGTTGGCTGGGTATCATCTGAAAAGTGGCCAGTTTGATTCCCAGTCAGGGCACATGCCTGGAGTTGCTGGCTCCACCCCTGGTTGGGGCCGTGCAGGGGGCCACTCCCATAACAATGTTTCTGTCTTTTTCTCCCTCTCCCTTTCTCTCTCTAAAAATCAATAAACAACTTATTTTTTAAAATTACTTCCCACCTTATTCTGACCAAAGGGTCCCGGGTTGATTCCAGTCAAGGGCACATATCTTGGTTGCAGGATCCTCCCCAGCCCTGGGCCCTAGTCAGGTCTCATGCAGGAAGCAACCAATCGATGTGTTTCTCTCACATCGATATTTCTCTGTCTTTCCCTCTCTCTAAAAATCAATGGAAAAATATCCTCAGGTGAGGAATAAATTATTTTCTCTCTTGCTCCCCAATCAAAGCAAAAAAAAGTTGATCAATGACTTTGACAAACAAGGAGCCAATGAAACATCTTTGAAGTACAAGCATTCCAAAGAAAGCCTTGCAAAAAGCGGTACGATTACACTCTTTTAAAAAAGCTAGTTTTGTAAGCCTGCAATTAAATGAAAGCTAACTTACTTTACTAAGTCCAACATTGTGGTATTTCTTTTCCATTATCTTCTTCACTGGTTCCTCTTCCTTAAAGGTAATAAAGCAGAATCCACGCCTCTTATTGGATTTGTCCATGGGGAGCTCTATGGACTCCACCTGATATAAAAATAAGTTTTAATGCCTTAGTTTGCACAAAGAGCACAAAGAAAACATACATTTGGCCCTCAGGCTGTGTCCCTCTCCATTAATTATAATCTTTGAAAAGAATTCATCAAATTATAACATCCGCTCTTACCTAAAATGTCTTCAAACATATTTATAAAAAACAACAAGTGTCACAGGG
Source organism: Murina feae (assembly GCA_004026665.1). NCBI lineage: Eukaryota > Metazoa > Chordata > Mammalia > Chiroptera > Vespertilionidae > Murina > Murina feae. The sequence continues at coordinate 21,532 of PVJC01011289.1, forward strand.
ACTAATATTTGCTCTCTAACTCAAAGGTCACAAACTCAAATGCCCATCAAGAACAAGCAGAAGGAGTCAATTTCAAGAAAAACAGAATAAAAGAGACTGCATTTGGGAGAAAATAGTGTTGAGGGCCACTGAAAACTGGAGAACATATGATTGCCCAAAGGTGGGAACTTCTACTCATCTTAGATGGCTGTTGCATACAAGAAAGCAGTTTCAAAGTTGCTTACTCTTACAAATATTTAAGAAAGCTAGATATTCAGATTTTTGTGGGAAATATTTCTACTTCTAAATACTATCAAAATATGCTTCAGTTGTAAATCAAGCAAAAGATGCCTGCAAGCTACAACTGCAAACTGTATTTGCAGCTCAAAGTCATATATTTCTCAGCTTTAAATCATTAATCCACAAGAGGAACTTCTATCTCGCTATTTCACTATCTACACTTAGCCTAATAAAATTTGCACATATACAGGTACTTAAATTAAAAGACACAAAACCTTATTCTTAATTCATTCGTTTCCTAATCTCAGTTGAACCATTTCCTTCTATATCTCAGGTAATCCAATCTGGATTTCTTCATGTTATTTTATTTTTCCTATTAATATAGTAAAGTCTGAGATAAGATTACCTATTTCATCTTTGTTTACCCTGTGCAGAGCAGTGCTATGCATACACAGTAGTTCAATAAATGGAAAAATGCAATTATCCAACCTTTAAAGATCTGCTAATAATTCAATAATATCATTGCAAAAATAACTGCATAATCTGTTTAAAACTTCGAAAAAACCTTAATGTGACAATTATATTCCACTAATCTGGAAAGAAAACTGGGTCAAAACATCACATACCTCACCAAAACCACCAAAGTACTCCCTTATTTTCTCTTCAGGTGTATCTGGAGAAAGGCCACCAACAAAAATTTTTTTAACAGGCTCTTTTGTTTTCATGGCTTTGGCCCTTTTAGGATCAATCACCTTCCCATTCAATTTATGTTCTTTCTGATCCATGACCTAAGGAAATTGAAGTTTTTTATTTTAAATATGTATATCTTAAGTTCAGAGACTATTAACTTATCTAATTATAATTATAATTATAGTTAAATTAATATAGCTAAGGCTAGGTATGCTGACTGGCTCATTATTAAACTGTCAAACTGAAGTGATGTGACACCAGTATTTAAACAAAGGTAAAAACCAGGAGGGGAGACACAAATCAGTAACTACAAAACATCATCTCTATCGGCAATAGAGACATGATTGCCTCTTCTCAGCCCAAGTCAAAATGACTGTTAAGTTTCTTCCCTAGCAAATTTCAAAAAGAAAAAAAAGGATTGTACTTCTATAAACTTGTCCCAGCGCATACTTTTAATTAGTCATCTTTAAGTCTCAATATTTTTAAAGTTAATTTTAATTTAGTAGAGCCTGGCACACAGAATATACGTATTCAATAAATTATTTTTATACTTGGGCATATTTTTAAATTTTTCATCATAAGTATAGATGGTGCAGTAAACAATTATTGAATCTAACTTCATAAAATGTATTGGCAGGAATTGTATCTCTTCATACTATTGCAAAAGGGGAAATCACAAATAGACAAATTAATTTTATCAAGCTATCAACATTTTTTAATTAATTGATCAGAACACATAACACACTACCTTATCTACACTCTCCGACTCTTTAAACAGCACAAAGCCAAAACCCCTTGATCGCCCTGTGATAGGATCTAACTTCAGAGTGCAGTCTACAACTTCACCAAATTTGGAGAAGTAGTCCTTCAGATCTTTCTTTGTAGTGTCCCAGCTAAGGCCTCCTATAAACATTTTCCTGTAAAGACAAAAAGCAATATTAAAATGCTAAAAAAAAACACAAAACAAAAACAAACTTTGCCCTAAGTATCAACATTAATAATCCCTTTTTTCAGACTGCACCAATTTACTGGGCAGTATGTGAAAATGTCATTCTTCCTACATAACCACATATCAAGAACACCCTATTCCGGTTTTGGAAAGTTTTGCTTTATCACTGCTGCGCCTGCATAATTACAATATAGTGAGCAAGCAGCAGATTAATTTTTTTGACTTAGAGATAAATGTCTCCCCAAAGTAAAAAAAACAACAACAACAAAAAAAACACCTGTACATTAAGTCTTTCTTAAATTACAAATGTTGGTAACAGCAAAATACACAATTTAGCTTCAAATTTCCCTTCCAAATCTTCATTTTATGTATAAAAAGGCTATTTATTCCCCACTGATCAGTGACAGCGTGTCTATGCTGAACTTCCTTTCTACTTAATAGTTCTCATTAACAAAACTCTTAGCACATACAATGGAAAATTCTAAATCTCACATCACAATTAAGTTGTAAACCAAGTTTTTTAATGTGAAGTCCTTAATAAAGACAAAAGTGATCATTTGAACAATTCAGTGAACAAAAAGAATTATCCATTGAAGCACAATCCACTAATTAACCTAGATGATTTATTTACAGTAGAACCTCAGTTAACCAGCAATAAAATATGTAAACCATTAAAATGCTAAAAGTGACTGGTGGTAAACAGAAACCACTAAGACACTTTAAGAACAAAAATATATATTACCAAAACGTTTATCTTTTTGTAAACAGTAAAAGGCCATAAAGCTCAGATCTAGCAACTCTGTGATCCTTTTTAGATCTGTGCCCTATGTCCCCCTCCACAAAAGAACTATCGTATGACATACCCTCTACCCTTTAAAGAGACAGGACTGGAGATTTTTATTTTAAGGGTAAACTGTCAGAATTTGTTATGTGAGGGCTAAAAATTTCATCATGGGAATAAAATCATCCTTGCTCACCGATTTATCATCTTTATAACTGGGGTGGGTCGGGGTAGGGATGGGGATGTGGTACTAACTTCCAGCTGTGGAAAGAAATTAAAGCAGAAAATATCAACATCTTGTGGGTTTTAAAGTATTACCACTAAAGCCAATTCTTGCAACAAAAAGCCAATTTTATCCCTAGAATAAGATCTTGCTTCTGCTTCTCCCTAAAGATGCCAGATTAACTGAGGTGTTACTGATCTTACTATTTTACCAATAAACTTATTTTTACTTCTAATAACAAAGTTAACTTTTAATGAAAAAGAAGTCTTAAGGCATACACTGTGCTTCCCACTTCAGGTGGTCAGGTTTTCAACTTGTACGTATTTCTAGAGTTGGGCCATTTATACACTTAACTTTCTGGATTTTCTGATAAAATTCCCATGCTTAAAGTAACTTTTATTAACCCTTTTTTTGTATTTTATAATCAAATGAACATAACCAAAACATCCATGTTGTATAGGTATTAACATTTATTGCTAATTCAATGGGGGAGGGGGGTTGAGGTATTTTCAATTACATTTTTTTTCATTCAAGTAACACACCTTGTAATATCCAATCCTAGTCACTTAAATTGCCTTAAACACCTTATTTTTTAAGCTAAAGATCCAGAGTACTTCCTTCATAGATGAAAATTCATTACCAACATTTACACTTTCAAGGTTAGAAGGACATAACTTTAAGATGAGAAAACTGACTAGTAAAGCAATGACCTCTCGCTCATTTATCCATTACAAGCTCCAGAACAGAAACAACTTCAAGCTGAAATTTAAATTTTAAATTACCAATTCTGTAAATATTACACAAGTTTTTCACCAATAATTTAGGTTTGAAATTATTTCAGCCTCTAAAGAATATCTAAGAAACAGACCAGACAGAATTTTCTTGTCTTTCAACTTTAGCTTTTTAAAATAAGTTTTTGATTTTGAGACAAAACTAGTTTTTATTTTATTTAACCAAGGCAATGTTTATATTAAGTATCCTTAAACTAAGAAAAAACAATCGCAAAGAAATGAATTCTAACACCAAGAATGAGGCATGTTCTATTATTACTCACAAGCCCCGAATGTTTTTTTATAGCATAGGAAGTCAGTTTTCTTAAGTATTAGATAAGCATTCTAATTCATTAACTAGCCCTATAAGAAAAAGTGCTCTCCAAAGAAACTTCCCACCTTCTAATAGTCTTTGGTAGAGAAGTTGTTAACTGTGTCTACCTTACAACTAAAAAGGTCACTGAAGATGCTATCCTTCCTAATCCATCAAATTCCATTTTCAAAATATAAAATATTCCGGCCAACTGTAATTTATATATATTAAGATTACTATTTCTCAAAATATTTAGAGCAAAACATGTAGTAAAACTTCAGCTATCCAGCACCTTCAAAGAACGAAAACAAACATTCCACCTTCCTTAAGGCACTGCCAGCCTACCCAAATCTCTCTCCAAGTGTTCTTTATTCTTTAGCCTTCAGTTATTTGGAATAAAATCTTTTCATCTACAACATATCACCCTTCTGCCTTAATTAAGTAATCATGATTTGACACTGTTCAGGTCAGTCATCCCGAATATATCATGCTACTATAAATTAGAGCTATTTATTAATATGCTTAGTGCATCCCATGTCTTAGCAATTTTAACAAGTTACTTCCATTTTTGCCAGGTTAATCACCAGATGCTGTTCTAAAAGGCCTTCAACCACCCATTTTGGTAGGATAGGTAGGTGACATTCAAACTTTCCAAATTTTATGTAAAGTATACAGTAGTCTGAGTAAGAGTTTTAGTGACTATTCTGAAGCAAATGTATTTCCATTTGGTAGGCCAAAAAATCACTTTTCTTCTGCTCTAAGTATGGTTGCTGCATAACAGATTACCAGGCAAGTAAATATATTACAATGAACACAAACTGTACCAAGTCCATTTGATCTGTACTAAATGGAACATATTAAATACATTCCATCTTTTATTCAATAAGCACACCAAAACATCATAGTACGGTACAGTAAAGTGTTATCTGAATTCTGGATAAAATGGGAACTTATTTTGCCTCTCTAGAACATCAGCACTCTGACATGCTCTCCCTCAAATTGAGATGACATAAGATGATACCAATTTAAAGTTTATATGTTTTATATTATTGTATCTTGCTTAAAGCACAATACCTATTGTCCATCCAGATTACCTCTGCTGCCTTGAATACAAAGACTGACTTCCAAGATGCTGTCACTCCTGCAGAGATGTGCAAACACTTTACAATGAAGTACAGATAGAACGTCAGAAAAATCCTAAGTAGCCAAGTTATAACTACATCACAAGATTTGTTCAAGTAGCAACAAAAATGGCTCCTAATGCTGGAATACAGTTTAAAATTTGATATTTAGTTTTAAATAAATCAATAACCCCAATTAAAATGTAGGACTTTACCTATAGTAATTTATTAACCTTCTACTTTTGAATTCTACCTACCTATAAGGTATTTAGCACCCCAAAGGCAATATACTATTCAATTTAGAACACCCACTCAACAATTGAAGCCTCTGCTTTTACTAATATTGGTTTTACCCCATATTACAGTAAATGACAGGCAAAATCTATATAATTGAGTGCAAATGACTTATCTAAATGCTATCCAGTGTCTGTTAGAAATTTAGACTGCTTTGTAGGATATACTTTAGAAAAAATAAATTTAGAGGCAGTAAACCAAAATCCTACCTCCACCACTTACTAACTGTGACCCCAAAGGGGGAAAAAAATTCCATGACTGTTTCCACATCTATAAAAGAAAACAAAAGACAAAGAGCCTACCTTAAATTAGCATACTAAAAGGGCACAGAACAGTCTGATGCTCAATGAAAATAAGTTATTTAGAAGTGGTAGAGCACAATCTAAATATCTAAATATAATTTAACAAAGCAACTTTTTCATGTATTCAATGGCATAACTTAAATCTGCATAAACTCTGACATTTCCAAGGGGAAAGTTCAGGATGAATTTTAAATAATGGATCCTAAGATTATTTTCAGATTTAATGCAGAAATTTTTAAGCGTCCCAAATAAAAAAAACACATGTGGAGTAAAAATCAGGTTGTCTAAGACTAAAGTTTATTTCCAAAAATCATCTTTTGACTACTGTGTCTCTATATAAACACCAGTCTGTACTCTACACCAGTCAATGGTAGTAAGGCATAATTTCAAAATATAAAAGGCAATACATATGGAGTAGAGCTGGTTGGTGGGAAATGCTCTGATATAATACTTCTGTTTTGTTCCCATCTAAGTTACTTTTCCTCTGTACTTTTGAGGTCATTAGGTTTAACATTCCAAAACCAACAGTATTTTACTTCAAGTTACTTCCCCTAACAAGTATTTAGTGTGAAATATCTTATTCAAGGTAAAATTATAAGCGTCATTAGACTTTCAGTTTTGGAATAGGGAACCCGCTCCCCGTCCCTCACAAATTCTGTAACTCTCAAATGCTTCCGAACAAATCACGATCTTTGTGCGTGGTTTCATAACAAGTTCTGACAGTTTAAAAAATACAACAAAATGTAAATGTGATTTACATTTCAGGTACTTGACTAGCCAATCACTGTCACCTTTCAAAATGTTACTCAATCATACCATTAACCTTTATTTAAATACATTTCCTGGTATTTTATCACTAGTTATTCCTTTAAAATCTTAAATTAAGTATAATGAAATCTCACCAACACTTTTTTCCCCCTTAGAAATTATAGATTTATTTTAAAGCCACCAGTTACCTATAATGGAAAGGATGTGTTTACTTTTTTCAATTAAATAGTATCACATTAGAGTAATCATTTTAAATCCTGTGTAAAACATACCTTTAGAAATAGCTTACAAACTTTTAACAAGTCATTATAAAACATTAATTTTTCTAGCTTAGTATATTATTAAATGTCATTATACTTTAGGATGAACTGAAATGACTAAAAAGAAAACTAAGTGGAAAACATAATGGCTAATAAACTAAACATGACAGGTTTTAAGTAAACTTTAAATGTTTAACCTCAAATCTCCCCTTTTCCTTCATTTCATTCCAAGGCAGGAATGACATCTTGTATTTTTACTTTTCAAATAAACTCTCAAGTTTTTAAGTCCCATCTACCTAGGGGTTAAGGAATAGGGTTTCCTTAACCTAGAGGCTAAGGTTCTGGTTAACTGAGATTACTACATTCACAATTCTATAACAATATGCACTGGAAATCAATTTAAATATCAACACTAAACTCAGAAAATGATTTTCATCTTTACTGATGAAACTTAAGAATCCTGCGATTCTTTAACTTTTTAATAGTATAAGGGAAAAATTATAGAAGATTCATCCCATGACATTGTTGGTTGCTTTTTTATTATTACTTGCTAATAGTTTTCACCTTTTTCAAAAGGCTAAAGGGGGATTTTCCTAGTGGTTTGGGCTTTGTGATAGTTCAAGTTTAGGTAAGCAAGAATTTACAGAACATGACCCAATATTTTAAACTATCACCCTAACTTTTGGCCAAACACTGCCAATACTAAGTCTTCCCACCCCACCCCAGTCTTAAATATCTAACTCCAATGTACAATATAATACTCCAAAAACTAAAACATGCTTACCTTTACTCCACAGGAGTAAACCACTGGCAGTATCAACTATTAAGACACAGGACAAATACACACAAACTGAAAGCAAGCTATGTAGTCAATCTTCCTGTGGTGAGCAGTTATTTCCAACACATAGATCAGCAAACCAAGTAACAAACATGTTATATTACCTGAGACCACACTGTTGGAAGTGAAGTAAGAGAAACAGATCCCACGCTTCCAGCATCCAGTTCAGTGCCCTATCTACTAAAATGTTGAAGCAGAACTAAAGTGAAATAAAACTTTGAACTAATGAAAGTTGTTTCACTCCATTTGTGAACTTGCACACATCTGAGGTGCACAGCTTTAAGTAGAATAGGAAAAAAGTTCCTTTTTTAATGTTTTCAAGTATGGCATGTATCACTTGAAGACTAAAATGAATCATCCTACATGTTGGTCATAAATCACAATAGAAAAGACTTTCTTATATTAGGACAGCCTTACATGACAGAATACTCAGGTAATATTAACACTACACAGTGAATACACAACTAGTTTATAGATGTCATACGACTTGAGGAAAAACAGAAGTATATTTATCTCAAAAATGAGCACTGAAAAGATTCAATGATATTCTCTAATTCCAAACCCAAAAGGTCAGGTGATTTTTATAGTATCTTATTTGTTCATTATCTCAAGATTTGGGGACATCAATTGCTACAATTTTAACAGTGGAAACCTGTCAAAGGTTCCGAAGAATGCTATAATTCAAATCCCATCTACTCAGGGTCTCAAGTTTACTGTAAAGTTGGCATGAGACTGTTCTAAAATTGTTTTACAAAGCAAATAGTGTTCAGAATGTCCCAAAGCACCAGCGTATACTATGATCTCAAATATTTAAAACAAAAACGTATAGTCCCATTTCTTAAAAATAAAAGGAGAGAACCTACAGCAGCATTCACAAAATTTCCAAACAGGCTAATCACACTTGAGCTTATACACTAATAATTAGAATAGATCAAACATCCTATTATTAGAAAACTATTGCTATAACTAAATAGAACTATTTTGCTTCCTGCCCAATCCAGTGCAAACCAGGCAATGTACCTATTTTGTAAAAGTGTCTGAGAGCTAGTTTTCCACGGAGCATGAGAATTTAAAAATTGCTTTGCTACATGGCATGTCCATTTTGCCAGACACTGATTTTCAAGCATCTATCTTAGCAAAACTGCAGACCTGTAGAGAACGAGTCCATACCCAAAGAGGAAACTCCAGTGCAAAAGCTTAATAAAAACTAAGATATTAAAGCTGAAAAGATAAAATGAGGTGAATTGAGGAAGGCATTTTATTATGAAAATAATTACTCCAAAAGTCCACAGTAAACTGTGGAAACATCTACTCGAGGTATGTAACAGTCATGCCCTCCTCAAAACAGCTGTTTACTCATATCTAGGTTTTGAGAAAACTTTTAAGCCTACAACAAAATGATTTTTAAAATATTTTAAGATGAAACTGTAATCACTTTATTCCCAAGTTAGAATTGCAAAAAGAAATACACGCAGAAATGTGTTTAATAAATTAAATTTACATGATTTTATATCTAGTAAGCAGTCTTATCCTCACTATTGAAACTATTATGAAATTGCTGCCCAATGTCCCTCAAACAGGAAGACAAGGAAAAAGAATAGATAGGGTGGCAAGTGCACAGACACCAGAAAGTTGTTTAATGGTCTTGAGATTTTTTTGTTGTTGTTCAAAAAGTAAAACAGTATTATATTAATAGGATGAGGCCGGTTGGGCAGTATTTTTAAAAGGTCAAATATTAAGACTTTAAAAATGAAAAGCATTATTTGTTAACTGTAAACTTGCTTAAAGTGAACCTCCTATTTTTAATAGGTAATAATTGCGTAGAATCTAAAACGTTCATTAAATTATAAATATTTAACTGCCAATTTTTCCTGAGAGGTCACTCAAAGAACTTGTGAAGTTATAGTACTAGGTAGCAAGGCAAGTATAATTCTTACAACAGTAAAACAATGACCTAAGTTTATGGTCCTTTCAAATTACTGAAAATAATTGCTTACACAAGATTTGGAAATATATAATGGAGTAGAAAAACCAAGTACAGTTATCATTTAATCTTAGTGTGTCACTATTAGCAGTAAAATATCAGTATGAGAGTATAATTTTCATCAGAAACATTTTTATTCCTTATGTCCAACTCTGACCCCAGTTTCTTCTTTGCTTTTCCCTTTAGACTACTGCTGCTTCCAGTCTGCTTTATCTCCAATATAAAACTGGATAGATTTCAGCGGATGAGAATACAGTAACAAGAAAAGCTCAAGTTAAATGTTATCCCAACTGGGATCTTAATAGAATGTAATTTGTACATATAAGTCAGCTATCTATAAATTACTGGCCCTCCATGCTCCAGTAGTGGTGGATAAAAAACTCCTGGAAAACTCTAATATAATCCTAAAGAAAGAATGAGCTTTAGAGAAAAGGAACAATATAAAAAACAGTCAATCTAGTTATTAGCCTTCCAAAAAGAAGTCATGCAACTGGGAACATGTCAACCAACTGTAATTAACATTCCAGCCAAATCACACAAAATAAAAAATCTGATTTAAGAGCTGTCGTGGAAAGCCACTCAGGCCACCTTTGAATAGTACATATAATTCTTAAAGATATATTTGTAAATAAATAGGTTTGGTGATAAAATACCTAACAGTTTTACATAATATATACACAATGCTACTTTTAAAATTATTTTACTTTAGACATCTCCAGAATATTTCAGTATTTAACATGCAAGACATTTTAAACACAAGATTTTATATCAAGTAACCTTCACATTTAGTATTGAACTTGTAATTCCAAAAATCTTTTTCTTAAAAACAAAAGTCAAATTTGAAATTAGTTATTTTTTCTTACCCAGATAAACTATATTACTATTTTAAGCTTTAATTGGCCAAACCACAATTACATGCATTACCACAGAACAAAAACCATGTAATAGCATCAGTTTTGCCCAAAGATCACTCATGATACCTAAAAAGGTTTTATATCCCAGGTACAAGATATCCTACTGTACTAATGTCTAGAATTTCCTGGGGAGTCAATGGGCAACAAACCAAAACACAGCCTCTCCAAATGACTATTGAAACCTTTATAATACAGAAATAAAATGTAAAAGTTTTACCATTCTTCCCGCTGTGCCGTCGCTGCTTCAGAGTGTCGTGGGGAGGAGTTTGAATGGCTAGGGAATTAACAACCGGTACAGCAACCAATCAAAATTCTAGTTTTAGTTTTTGACATTGTTAGGGTTAAAAACTTTAATTAATTTACACTTCAGTTCAACAGTAGATAACTACAAAGGCAGCTACTTTGTGATTTGAAAAATCAAGGTTAACAGGAAGCCTGCCCCAAACAGCAAGTTATACAATTACTCATTTTGGTACCTCTACCCAAATAACAGAATTCAGAAAACAAAAACCAAAATAGTAAGGCTTAAGTTTCCAAATATTTAACATATCCCTTTCTTAAATTAAATTATACGTTGTTCAAGATTAATTAAGAAAAGCTAGTTTCCTATCCCACCTCCAGTCTCCCAAGTCAGCAAACAGCCGGACAAGTCTGTCTGCGCTTAGATTAAATCCTGTACTCCAAAGTGCTTCTCTCTCCTCCCTCCAAATCTTGTGCTCTTTCCCAACTGCTTTTACCTTCCAACACCTTTCCCCTTGTTATAATATAATGAAATAAACTCTCACACACACATTACAGAAAGGATTGGAAGCTTAACCCAAGATCGGTAGTAACAGGAGTTAAGAAAACCCAACCAAGAACCCCGATTTAGTCCCTCCTGCTAACTCCCGCTCCCAAACGCTGCATTTTAATATATATTAAGTGCAGCTTTAAGTAATGTGTACAGCCATTTGCAATGGGAGGTAGCAAGTTACTACTTAATAACCTGCAAAACAAAAGTTATGCTATAGCATAGGACAGGATTTGGTTCATTTTTTTGAAAGGCTGGTGGGCCTCCTTTAACAGTGGGTAAGAGCAGGAAGGAGAAATCAAGAGAGACCAAAAAAGGATCCCGGGCACCGGGTGGGGAAAAAAGGATTTTGTAAAAAATGGAAATGACACAGAAAAAGTAAAGTGGGTAAGAGCACCATCTGTACGACCCACCGGGGAACCCCACAGCTGAGAGCGAGAAGAGGGTGCGTGGTTAGTGTAACTCGGCGGGGTGGGGGAAGGGCGGCCAGCGAGCCTGAGGCAGAGCGGTTCCAGTCCAGCGCAGGCCCCGCCGAGCAGGAACCGAACCAGAGCCCGCGGAGCAACACCGATGCACCAACAGGCGATTCGGGGGCTCCCACCGGGTCCAATTTGCTCCCTAGGCTGAAAAACTGGGGCGAGGGAAGCAAGCCGCTGTGCAATAGTGCACAGTAAAAAAGCGAAGTGATGGAGGCGAAACTAATTAAAAATACTGAAAAAAAATCGGCCTGAAGCCGAAGCGGGGAGCACAGGTGGAAGGAAGCCCACACGTTCCTCACAGCACGTACTTTATAAAACAATCGCATCGTCTCGGGATGCTGGACTGAGTCGCTCCAAATAAACCTTAGTTGCATAAAGGCTTGCTATCTGTTCGCGGATTTTACGGCCTGGACTTTAGAAACCGGGAACAGTCAAGACAGAAGGGGGTGGGGGGGAAGGTGCCCTCGACAGGCGGGAAAAAATGCTGGCGGCTAACTCGGTGGGAGGAGACCCGGAGCAAGGGAGGGAAGAAGGGCGGGCCGCGGAGCAGCGTGGTGATGGCTAAAGGTGGAAACGTGTGTGATGGGGGAGGGGGCGGCGAGCGGGCTCGGGGAGAAGGAAGCGGGAGCCCCCGGGGATCCCCACGCGGAGGAGAGGGGCGCAGGGCCGGGAGGCGGCACGGGGCCCCGCAGGGCGGGCGGAGAGCGGGAACGAGGCCTAGCGGCGGGGAGCAGGAGGGGGAGGGGGAATAGTTGGGCCTGGCTATCCCGGGCCGCCCCTTACTCACCCTTCATCCTCCTCGTTCTTACTGGCGTCTATCTTCGCTCCCTCCGACTCGGCGCTGCTCCCTTCAGTGCCTCCGGCTGCGGTGCCGCCCCCGGTCCCGGCTCCGCTTCCCGCCGCCGCCGATGCCCCTTGCGCCGCCGCCACCATGGCTCCCTCCTGCTCGCCTGCCGAGCCGCCTACCGCCGCCGTTGCCGCCGCCGCCGCGCCGTCCCCGCCGAACTGCTCCTCCGACATCGTGCTACTGCTTCCGCCGCCGAAGAGACGACACCCGCCGCTGCCGCGAACCGAAACTAGCAGCAAAGTAATCCCCGCCGCTGCCGCGCGCCCGCCGTACCGCGCGAAGCACACAACAAGGCAGCGAAGGCGCGCGTGGCTGCGAAGGCTGCTGCGCCTCTCCCTGGCCTGCCCACCTCGCCTCCCACTCTCGCGCGGCGCGCACTCCCGCTCTCTGCCGCTGCACTAAAAAAGAATAAGCAGCAGCGGCGGCCGCTCTTGCCTCCTCCTCGCTTTAATGGCGCCGCCGCGGACCACCTAAAATGGCCGACGGAAGAACGGCGCGTCCCGGTCACGTGACGCGCGAGCGCGCCCTTTGCACCTCCCCCGCCCCCTCGACAGCTATTTTTTTTTTTTTTTTCCCCCTTCCTCCTCGGTCCCGCCTTCTCGCTCCCTTTTATACCTTCTGGCTGGCGCCGCGCCGCTCAGCGTGGGGCCTTTAAAAGGAACCGGAAGTGGCGTTCGATAAGACGGCCGCGCGGGGACCATCGAGAACAAGGAGCGCTGTTTCGAAGGCGCGGCTAGAGGTTTCCCTCCCGCGGCCCCGCCCCTCCTGGGTTCCTGGAGGGCTCCTTGCGCCCCCTCCCCGCGCCCCGTGCGCCTGCGGCGTGGAGGTGGGGCTGGGAGGCGTGCACCCGCTGCTCCTGAGGCCGCGTGGTTCCCAGTCTGAGGGGAGGCTTCCCTCAGGTGCCGTCTGCGTGCCTCCTCCGCGCGGCCCCGGGAATAATTCCTGGGGATGCCCCGCTCCTCGTCCGGCAGCCGGGCGCCGCGGCGGCCGCGCGCGGGCACGGAATCGCCCGGCTCACATAGAGGCTTCCCCGGCCGCCGCCTCCACGCTGGCCCACCTCCGGCGGGCGGGCCGAGGCCGCAGGCGATTAGTTCTTTTTCGCTTAAGATTTGTTTTCCAAGTCAGAGTTTTCCGTGCCTGCTTTTCTTTCGTCTAAAGAAGGAGGTAACTTGTGTATTTGAAAGGTACAGGGGTGGTTTTGCTTTGCTTGTTTTATGTGAAATCCTGACACCTACCACGATTATTGGAAAAAATACTGGGGGTTGGGAAGTGGTAGATGAGCCAGGGGTTCATTTAATTTTAATAACTTTTAGTCCTTGTACTAAATAGGATATATAAATGCTGTGAATCATCTTTACAAGGTTTCCGAGTTTGCTGTGTGGGAGGCTGGGGTGTGTTTTTTACACACCGCTAGGCGTTTCATGCAGGGTAGCAGTAAATTTCTTTAATAGACCTGTTAGAAATCCCAAATGCCTTGGCTGGAAGCTGGATTATTTGGGCTTTGGGACCTGCAGGTTCATGCAGTATACACAGAAGAAAATAGTTTCTAGGCACTTCTTTACTCAACAAATAATTATTTGTTTATTTAGCATGTGCCCAGGAATTGGGGAAACAAAGATTAATGCAAAATACAGCAAAGAACTCTGTAGGGCTTAAATATTTGTTTTCTGCTCTGTAATTAAACGAACACTGTTCAAAAATGTTATAGAAAGATTAAAAATACCTAATTTTCATTAATAATCAAGTTAGCAAAATTTGCATTACCGAATAATCAAAACTCAAGAGTACAGATCAAATTCTGAAAGTGCCCTAAAAATAGAATCTGGCTGGTACAGCATAGGGAACATAATCAATAATATTGTAATAACTACCGTATTTTCCGGCGTATAAGACGACCCCCAACTTTTGAGAAGATTTTCCTGGATTAAGTCTGGACAAAAAGAAAGAAAAAAGTCTGGACGGAGACGGTATTATGTGGCCCAAAAAGGAGCTGACTGGAGACACTTGCATTCTCCGTCCAGCTCCATTAAAATGAATGGAGTGCGGCCGTTTTTTGAGCTCCCCCCACTGTATGCAGCGACCACAGATTTTCCAGTCCAGCTCAGAAGTTTCAGCACCCACCCTATAAGAAACCCCCCGACTTTTGAGGTTTTCTTGGGTTAAAAAGTTGTCTTATGCCAGGAAATACAGTATGTATGTTATTAAGTCAGACTAGATGTACCAGGGGGGGGAATCCCTTAACTGTAATTGAAAACTAAAAATATACATATATTAGAGGCCTGGTGCACAAAAACTTATGCACTTCGGTGGGGGGGGGGGCGTCCCTTAGCCCGGCCTGTGACCTCTCACAGTCAGGGACTACTTGGGGGATGTCCACCTGCTAACCTAACCTAGGCCCGTTCCCCGGGCGGATGGGGCCTACGCTGGCAGATATCCCTCTGGCAGCCTGAGAGCCCTCGGGGGATGTCCACTTGCCAGCAGAGAGCTGCCTAAGCTGCAGGCGGACATCCTTAGTGCTGCTGAGGAGGCAGGAGAGGCTCCCACCACTACCTCTGTACTGGCAGTTGTCAGTCTGGCTTGTGGCAGAGCAGAGCTCCCTCTGTGGGAGCACACTGACCACCAGGGGCAGCTCCTGCATTGAGCGTCTGCCCCCTGGTGATCAGTGTGTGTCACAGTGACCAGTCATTCCCAGTCATTCTGCTATTAGGGTCAATTTGCATGTTAACCTTTTATTATATAGGATATTCTTACAGAGTTACTGTATTAAGCAAATCACACACAGGCAATGCCAAGATGAGGTATGTCTCCATCTGTCAAAATAGTAGCTAAGGAGAAAGTAGGTATTTGTACTCAAGCCAAATATTCCAATTTTTTAAAAAATATATTTTATTAAAATAAATAAAAATATATTTTATTGATTTTTCACAGAGAGGAAGGGAGAGGGGTAGAGAGTTAGAAACATCAGTGAGAGAGAATCATCGATTAGCTGCCTCCTGCATACCTCCTACTGGGGATGTGCCCACAACCAAGGTACATGCCCTTGACTGGAATCAAACCTGGGACCCTTCAGTCCACAGGCCGACAGCTCTATCCACTGAACCAAACTGGTTAGGGCTCCAAATATTCCAATTTAGAGACAACTAAGTAGATCACCTGGAGGGAAGTAACTTGAATCTTTCCTGTCTTCAAGAGAGGATTCTTTTGCTCTTAAAACAGCTTTGGACATGCCCCATCAAATTAATAGGCTTTCCCAAAAGGTTCATTTTAATTTACATGTAGGTCAGTTGTTTCTGGACTTTTTGGAATTTATGTAAAAAAAAAAAAGGAATAAGGAATAATTTTAAAGCTAATGCCTTTACAGTATACTACATATGTATGATGCCATGTTACTCGTGTCTCTATATATTATGGCCCAAATCTCTGCACCCTATGCTCCTACATCCAACCAACATTCTTCTTAGGACTCACACTTTCAACTAGTTCTTTTCACATTCCTCATCTGCCTAGTAAACTCCTATTCATCTGTCAAAACTCCAGTCCAATGTTACTTCTATGAAACTTTCCCAGACTCCCTGAGGCAGAATTAATCATCCATTAACACAACCCCCTTTATCCTTCTGTTATTAAAAGTATGTAGTTGTACTAGATCATGAGTTCCTGTAGAGCAAAGATAGTGTATTCTGTGTATCAGGGATATATATAAATGTATATGGAGTAGACTAATTGTCATATAATTGTCAGTTGAATTATAGAATGACAAAATACTAGATATTTCCAATCTGCTATGTCTTTGAGGCAAACTAAGTATGCTTTCAAGGAATTAAAAGGCTTCACTTCCCACCATCCCATTTTATCTCTGGCACAAAAACACTTTTTCAAACTTCTTGCTGATAAGGAACTTGTGAAGTTCCTTAAGAAGGAGAAAACCAAACTTTTATTCCATAATCACAGGTAAGAATTTAATGTTTAAGTGACTGAAAATTATGTACTGGTACTGTCTTAGAGCAACCCAAACCACTGCCAAGAAGCAATATCCCCTCTCAGAATCCGTAACGTCAAAAATTCCATTGCTTCAGGAAGTTCAGATAACACACTGAAATACTGGGTCCTCATTGAATTCAGCTTTTGTGAAGCAATAACTGCAGAAAAAACTAGAGTACTTATAAGAGGCAAAAAGAAAAAATTCATTTAAGATTGAAGCGAATCACTTTTACCCAGAACAAGATGTATACATCTAAGTCAAAGAGTCACATTTTTAATCTGCTAAATACACTGTCAAACAGCAAGCATATCCATAGCTCGAATTTTTAAGAGTGGCAACCTAGAATAAACAGTGTTCCAAAGAAACAGCTGGAAGAACACATTTCCTATACAAGATACACATTTTTGAGGCTCTTGTACAACTATGCTAAGTAGTCATTTGCTCACCTGCAGAACACTCTCAGTAGGATCTAAGCATTTTGTTGAAGAATTAGCTTGTGGTTTTTAGGTGAAGTGACCAATTGCCCAAATATCAGGAAGCTCTCACTTCACTAGACAAAATAGAGGCCCCATCATTGTGAACTGCCAGATTTTACTTCAAGTCTGCCCTAGAGTCTGAGTTCTGCTTAACTAGAGATGTTAATAAAGTCCTTTCAATTCAATTAAAACCTAGCTCCAACAAACAGCCCTAGCTATTTTGGCTCAGTGGATAGAGTGTCAGCCTGCAAGACCAAAGGGTCCCGGTTTTGATTCTGGTCTAGGGCAGATACCTCAGTTGCAGGCTCCTCCCTGTCCTGCGCCCTGGTCAGGATGCATGCCAGAGGCATCCAATTGATATGCTTCACATTTGATGTTTCTGTCTTTCCCTCTCTCTCCCACTCTCTCTAAAATCATTGGGAAAATATCCTTTGGTAAGGATTAAAAAACAACAACAAAATAACTCAGACAATAAGGAAATGTAATTATCTTACTCTAAACCTACATATCCCACTGCATACTTAATACCTCCACTTGATGTCCCATTGGCATCCCAAGCTTTAGATGTCCAAAACAGAACACCTTTCCAACAAATCAGCATCTTGTCTTCCTCTGCAGTAAATGAAACCTTCATCCACCCATGTGTTCCTGGCAAAATCATTAAATTCAGTCCTTTATACCACTCCATGCATCCAATCAATCAGTTCCTACCTCCAAAATGTATTATCTTTATTCTAAGTGTATCTTAGAACATAAATAGTGGGGTTATTTCTAATTAGATTTATTCACATTCAGCCATGGAACACAGCACATGTATATTTCTGATACTTGGAATGTGTGTCCAAAACAGAAAAGTTTTGATCTCAGCTTTGATTCAGTGGGAGAGGCAAACAATAGACAAAATTAAGTAGTTGTCTTATATAATTTTAGGTAGTAATAGGAAGGAAAATAATAAGGTTCAACAGACAGAGTATGTACTGTTTTAGATAGGGTGATCAGAGAAGACTACAAGGAGGTAACTTTTTGAGTAGAGCCCTGAAGAAAGTGATAGAGAAAGCAATACACATAGTTTAGGAAAGACTACAATGTAAAGGCTGGAGGGTACATGGCACTTTCAATGAATGTGGTGAAGAGAACAAAGCTTACAGATCATACCTGAGAGGATCCATGAATGAGCTGCAGTTAGCACTTTGCTTTTGTTATAAATGTGATGAGAAACTATGTGTGGGTTTTGAGAAAGGGAAAGGCATGACTTGACAAACTAAATGTCCAGAAGAATCAGATCATTCTGGATGTTACATGGATGGTGGACTGTGGCGGGTATCAGGGAGATGAGTTAGAGGCCATTGTTATGAAGCTTTTCATGATTGATTGCTTCTGACGAAGCAAATCTACAAATAGGGTACTATTTAAACATAGTCATGTGACTTTTGAGTTAATATTGCCAATATTTACAATAAAGAATAAGACTCATTATTATTAAATTCAGAATTTTTTCCAATTCTTTTTTTCACGCTTTCTGCAGCTCGGATGAAATTTTTTAGCTGTTGCAGCTAGGGTTTGTCCCAAGCCTCTTCATAATCCTGCCTCAGGTATTGCAGTAAAGTACAATACTTTGACTTGAACTGAATTCCAGCATATCAGATACTATAGTTGTCTTTCTTTTTCCAGGGACCAAGGTTGAAGCCAAATAGTATCAGACTTTGTATCCTAATGTACATTTAAGCTTTTTTTTAGCTATAATTTTGTAATTGTCTTACTTAATTTGTAGGAGCTAGAGTTCAAGGGAATAATTATCTTAACTAATAAAAGCGTAATATTGAAATTGACCGTTTCTTTGGGACGCTCAACAGCCAATCAGAGCGACTGTATGCAAATTAGCCCAGCCAACATGGCGGCCACCACTCACGGAGTAAACGGCAGCTTCCATTGCAGCAGGAGTAAAAGTGAAACTGTCTGGGCGCTGGCTCACTTATCCTTGCCTGAAAGCAAAACATGTTTGCAACATGTTTACAACAATGTATAAATCATAGAATCCTCGGGAGCTGAAGGAAACAGCAGGCCAGGCCTGAGTCTAAGAGTAACAACATTGTGTCATTATAGAAGTCACCAGCTGAAGCAGAAAGGAGGCTTCTTATTAGGCCGTGCCTTAAAGAAACAGCATCAATTATAGAAGATAAACCCAAGAAACCTGCTTCCAGCCAGTCTTGCTGGGACATTGGGTCAATGGGAGCTGTGGGCAGCCTTAAAGCCCCTCACCCAGGCTGGTCAGGCACGCCAGCAGGTGGACATCCCCAGAGGGGTTCCAGACTGCGAGAGGGCACAGGCCGGGCTGAGGGACCTCCCGAGTGCACAGAGCAGCTGCAGGGCGGAACAGCGCAGGACCCAGGACCGGTGCATGGGAAAGAGGCGGCCTGCTTGGCGGCTCCCCAGGCCCTTTGCGGGGCACCAGGGAGTGGGAAAGAGGCAATGGGGGCTGAGGGCCTGCTTGGCGGCTCCTCAGGCCCTTTGAGGGGCACTCAACAAATAGGGTATTATTTAGGTAAGAGGTGGCAGGGGGTAGGTGGCCTGCTTGGCAGCTGCCCAGGCCCTTCGAGGGGCATCAAGGAGCGGGAAAGAGGCAGCAGGGGGTCGGTGGCCTGCTTGGTGGGCTTCCCATGCCCCTTGCAGGGCACCGGGGTGTTGGAAAGCAAGGCAGCGGGACGGGGAGCGGGAAAGAGGTGGCGGGGGGTCTTGGCCTGCTTGATGGCTGCCCAGGCCCTTTGCTGGGCACCAGGGAGCGGGAAAGAGGTGGCGGCCTCCTTGCCGGCTGCCCAGGCTCTTTGAGGGGCATCGGGGAGCGGGAAAGAGGCAGCGGGGGGTCAGTGGCCTACTTGGTGGGCTTCCCAGGCCCCTTGCAGGGCACTGGGGAGCAGGAAAGAGGCGGCGGGGGGTCTCGGCCTGCTTGGCGGCTGCCCAGGCCCTTTGAGGGGCACCGGGGAGCAGGAAAGCAAGGTTGCAGGGGCCAGGGTTCTGCTTGGCAGCTCCCCAGATCCCTTGGTGGCACTGGGGAGTGGGAAAGGAAGGCAGCAGGGGACAGGTGAGTGGGAAAGAGTCGGCAGCCTGCTTGGCGGCTCCCCAGGCCCTTTGGGGGGCCCTGGGGAGCGGGAAAGCAAGCTCTTGGGGGCTGGGGGCTTGCTTGGCGGCTTCCCAGGTCCCTTCTAGGAATCAGGGAGCAGGAAAAGGCTGGCCTGACCACGAGGCGGGGTTTTCCCTGCTTTCTGGTGGCTGGAGGAAGATGGGCAGTAGGCAAGCTTGGGAAGCAGGCAGCACCCAGCCCTGGCCACAGCTCAAAAAAGAGAACAACATGCAGGGGAG
>PVJC01011290.1:0-22500 GCA_004026665.1 Murina feae
TGAACTATATAACCACTGTTTGTATTATCTTTGAAACTTTTCTGTAAATCTAAAATAATTTTAAAATAAAAAGTTTACTTAAAATACTTGTGTGGATAATTACAAGTTTCATTATTCACTACAGACCCATAAAGGTGATGTGAACCTACATTTGACTCTTAACCTTCCATGGGTACAGCACACAAAATTCTGCTACTGCACTTATGTATAACCCACATCTTCACTAACACCAGTAATGTCCTTCCAACCTCAGCTATAATAATTTTGTCTACTCATTAAAAAGTCTCTTGACTTTTTCCATCTGACTTACTTTACTTAGCATGATATACTCAAGATCCATACATGATGTCACAAAAGGCAGTATTTCATATGGGGATATAAAAGGGAAACCAACAAACAAATAAGACAAACCAACAAAACTCACAGACACAGACAACAATATGGTGGTTATCAGAGGGAAAGGAGGGTGGGGGGGGGTTAGAAAAAGATAAAGGGGGTCAAATATATGGTGATAGAAGGAGACTTGACTTTAATTGATAAACACACAATGCAATATACAGATTATGTATTATAAAATTGTACACTTGAAACCTATATAATTTTGTTAACCAAAGTTACCCCCCAGAATTAATAAAATTTAAAAAGTAAAGTAAAATTTTATTCTGAAGAGATTTTTGGTATTATACCTACTGGGCACATTTTCCTTGGCAAATACACTGAGACCATCTCAGGAGAGATGAAGGGTCAGCATGGGTGGCTCTGTTGCTTTCCATTCATATTACTGCCCTTTTCAGTCAGGCTCTCAGGAAGGAAGGGCAGGATTTGCAAAGACCTGGCCCTCAACTCTCAGGAAGGGAGGAAGCTCTAGCTGCCTTCTTGTTACTCAGTTCCCTCACTTACAGGAAGCAGAGCCCACGGTGAGATGAATTCCAGCTCTGTGCTGCTGTTGAAGGGGGCAGGCCCATGCACAAAGATGCTCTGTTGCATTTAAATGATCATATTCTTCCACCATAGATGAGCCTGGTGCTGTGCAGCTTGAGGAGATGAAGTGTACAGAATCACAGAATTATTTCATACCGGTGTTTTCTTTTTTGGGAGGGTAGAGGGGAATGAAAAATGTACTTTGCAAATGATTCTTTAATGTTTATTTTGGCATTTTATGTATAAACAGGCTAAAAGAGACTGTCCTTTATGCTGTAGCTAAGACATTAATTTTTCATAAGCATTTATTATACTTGTTGAATGCAAATAAGGAAACTTCACCCAAAATATTTTATTAATTACTCAGTGAAGTCATTTCATATTTTACAATAATAAGGCTCACTTGTCCTGCAAGTACATTTAATGAAAAATTTTAAAGTAACTTCATTGATGGTTTAATTTCTCAAACTAGTTCAAGTGATCAAGCACTGGGGGTCCGGGTACTCTCTAGGTAATACCACAAAATAAGAATCTATTAAAGTAATCCATTTTTTTAATCAATCACATATGCTATTACTAGATTATAGCATTCAACAAGTCATGACAGACACCAAAGGCATATGAATAATGTATTACAAAAACTTAAAATTATAAAGATCTGTACATTAAATATATTGTTTTGAAAATTAAGATCTTTATTATTTGATTTTTAACATTTGGTCCATTTAAAGAAATTGTTTCATCAAAGAATAATGTAAGAAACACTGGATAACACTAATATGAATCCACTGCCAGTTAATTTGCTTTTACTCTTAATTGCTTATATTTTCCATTTATACATTTTAAATAGATTTTCACTGAAATGTAGCATTAGAACTGATATTGTGATACTAGAATTTCATCTCTTTCCTTTCCAGGAAAATTATTACTACACAACATGGTAAAGAATTATTTTAGCTCTGTGAAAATTAGTGAACAGAAACCTAGATTAAAAAGGAGTTGGGCCCTGGCTAGGTAGTTCAGTTGATTGAAGCCTTGTCTGGTATACTAAAAGGTTGTGGGTTCAATTCCCCATCAAGGCATATACCTAGGTTGCAAGTTTGATCCCCAGTTAGGGCAGGTATGGGAGGTAACTGAGAAATGTCTCTCTTTCTCTTCCTCTCTCTCTCTTCCTTCCTCTCTAAAATCAATTTTAAAAAACAAACAAACAAATAAACAAACACATCCTCAGGTGAGGATTTGAAAATAGATTCAGGAGGCAGGAAGAGAGAACCCTTTGTGTCACCAATAGGAGCATCTTGACAGGAAGTGAGGCCACATCACTACTTCTGCAGGAGGAAGAAAAGATTCCTTCTTACCAAGTTAACATCTCAGGCAACAGGAGACTGCCATATTAAGCCAATGAGAAGTTTGTACTCTTCTAAATTTCAGTTTCCTCCAATGGATTCTTCATTTACAACTGCCCGTCCCAGGTCCATAAGAGAACATTCCTCCTTTGTTTCTCTGGACTTATTTGTGGTTCACCATTAGACTGCATGTCTAAAACTACAATTCTTTATTGTTCCCAAATAAACTCATTTGCTGAAGAAATATCTGGCTGTTTATGTGTTAAAGGTCATACACTATGACCTTTAGTGTATGATCTTTAACACATAGACAGGATTGTATGGATTTACTTTGCCATGTGTTTCCTGTTTATAGATGGCACATTTAACATATTAAGAAACTAAGATGCCACAAAACATAACATCTAGGAGAAAACACAGTATTTATAATGTTTGAGTAAATTATTTAGAATTATCTCAAATTTATACAAATCACATCAGTAAATAATATGTTACACTGAATTGCAAAGAGCTGCTACTTGATGTTCTCAGAACACCATATGTGTGAGTGATCCTTCACAAGCCCTATTTTCATAACTGCATGAGTGTACTGGGAAGATCAGCTTGTCTTGGGTTCAAGTTTCAGCTCTGCCCTGTATTGGCTGTATGAGCATGGGCATGTTGCCATTTCTTTGAAGCTCTGTTTCAGCTGTAAAACAGGACTCAAGAATACTTACTTCACTGGGTTTTTATGAAAACTAAATGAGATACTATACTGAGAGGGCACATAGCAGACCTTCAAAAATGTCTGTTTCTTTTTTCCTTCTACCATTTCCAAATATCTATCTATATATATATAAAAACCCAGTGACCAGAATGGTGGAACAACCAGAACTACCAGAACAACCAGTTGCTATGATGTGCACTGCAGCAGCCAACCAGCCTGATCCGGGCTCCAATTAACCCCACCCCCAGCTGGGCCCACCCCTGATGGGCCCCCAACACTTCAATCAGCCCCCAGTACCCCATCATTAGTCTGCCAGCCAACTGCCCGAAGCTCCTCCCCCTTGCTGTCACAGTTTGATGGGCCCCCTCTAGTTTAAACTGAAGCACAGATAATAAAACGTTTTTACTTTGATGAGATCATAGGCTAAGTTAATAACAGAAGGGATGACAGAAGTTGAAAGAATTTATCAAAGCAGATAATTGTTGCTTCTAGTTATATAAAAAATCAAAAACACCAATCTATATTTTATCCAAGTAGAAACTCTTAGGGTCTCCATTAGGACTCTAGTTTATGTTCCCACACTTTTCTCGCTCCAGCAGATATAAACACAGTGACTTTAAAATGCTTTTTGTAGAGGTAGCTGAGCAATGCGTGTCCAACATTAGCTTCATAGGACAAAAGGTAAAGAACACTGGGGGCCCCAAGTTTGCTGCCAACAACTGGTTATTCCAAAGCAAATGGGAAAAGACTCTGAGATAAAATCTACTTTGAAACAGAATCAATCAGTTAAATAAAACCAATTATTGTAGGTCTAACTCATGTATACATCAGACTCTCAGGAACCTCAGCCATCCTGAAAAATATGTTTGAACCCAAGTATAAGGGAAGAATGGACACACTTGTTGGCAGAAAGGCACAGTGTTAAGCGCCAGTATTTCACTCAGTGTAAGAGTTTTCTGTAAAATACATGCAGCCCTTATTTGTCTCTGCTCGCCCTTCTGTAACCAAGAGCTATTCTTCAAGTCAACTTCTGAATCAGATATGCATGGTGATGCTACTCTTCCTGTCTCACTTCTTCATCCCTGAACCTTATTTCTGTTCCTGCCACACTGCTGACATCTCCATATGAAAGAAGAGATAGGACACACCCAGTGGCCAAGCAATGGCTTTTTTGCAGTCATTTCCCTTGAAGTGTTCTGAGAAAATTATAATATTCATCAGGCTTTCTTTGAAATGTCTTCCTATCTCCTCAGGATACTAGGAGACTGCCAGTCTTAATCACCCCCTATACTTTCTGTCTCCCACATTTTAATTATGCAATGCCAATGTGAAAATTCATCTGTGAAAATAATGGTCTGAGTCTTACTTCTGGCTGCTCAAGCACAAACTCCTTTAGGGAGCAATCATATTTTATGATATGGACAGCAAATCCCTTCCACTTACTGTATGAGAGACTTTTAAGAAACAATGTCAGAGTGATAATACTTCAAATAAGAAAACATCCTGTATCATACAATTGTTTGTGTTATTTAACTTAAAGCATGTTTATATCATCATTAGATATGAGAAAAGGCCTGAAAGCCAAAAAAAAAAAAAAAAAAAAATCAGCAAGAAAGCA
This sequence comes from Murina feae, assembly GCA_004026665.1. NCBI lineage: Eukaryota > Metazoa > Chordata > Mammalia > Chiroptera > Vespertilionidae > Murina > Murina feae. Next base: position 4,592 of record PVJC01011290.1, read on the forward strand.
TATGCAGCTGGAAGGTACATAAAATAAAGATTCACTTGTTACTTTATTCAACAGCTAGAATATTCATCTACTGCATCTTTAGTCCATACTCTACCAGGTGAGGGTTACGTTCTCCCTCTGGTGAGGGTTTATGTGGTGAGAGTGTTGTTTATGATTTGATAGTCGAACTGCATTTGGTCACCATCTACCCAGGTCCACATTCATCATAGGTTAGCTGTTGTTTCATTGGAGAATCCTAATATATAAAAATCCAGGGTCTATAACGACCGACCAAAGACTCAACCAAACACCAGAAGTCAGTCCTGCAGTCAGTACTGGGTTGCCATGGCAACCCAGCACTGACTGCCACTGCTGCAGGCAAGGTGACCCACTACTAATTGCCAAGGGGGTTGCAGATCAGGTCTGGAGAGAGGCAGGGTCTGATCTGCAGCCTCTATGGCAACTGCTGATCAGCTGTTGCCTCTTTCTTTCTCTCCAGGGCTCCCTGGGGGCTCTCTCTTTCTCTTCAGGCCTCCCTGGGGGCTCTTAAATGTAGGCCTGAAGATGCTGGCTGGCATAGAAACCGACCAATCAGAACCAAATCTGGGTGAACTGTGAGGAGCCAATGGCTGTCTAGGAGGTGGAGCTTTTGATGCTAACTGGCATAGAAACTGACCAATCAGAACCAAATCTGGGTGAACTGCAAAGGTGGAACCTAAGATGGGGACTGCTGAGGAGTTTTAAGGGAAACAGCTGTTTGGTCTAAGTGTAATAAAGTGGTTCAATTTTTTAATGACCAGTTTGGCAGTACAGTGCCTATTGCTGGCTATCAGTCCAGATATAGGGATTATGTATTTTTGTCTGCCAAGAGCAACCCCTTCTGTTGAAAAAGGCTTTTACCCCCATTTAAGCAATTCTATCCTATATAATCTATACTAATAAAAGGGTAATATGCTAATTAGACCAGATCAACTGGCCATCTTCTGGACGTCTGACTTCCTTCTGGACAAAGCCATGGTGGTGGGGGCCGAGGCAGAGGCAGTTAGGGGTGACCAGGCCAGCAGGGGAAGGCAGTTAAGGGAGATATCAGGCTGGCAGGGGAGGGCAATTAGGGGAGATCAGGCAGGCAGGCAGAGGGGTTAGGGGCAATCAGGCAGGCAGACAGAGGCAGTTAGGGGTGATCAGGCAGGCAGGCAGGTGAGTGGTTAGGAGCCAGCAGTCCCTGATTGTGAAAGGGATGTCTGACTGCACAGTGATCAGGCCTAAATCGGCAGTCAGACATCCCACAAGGGGTTCCCTGTTGGAAAGGGTGCAGTTTGGCTGAGGGAACCTCCCCTCCGTGCATGAATTTCATGCACTGGGCCACTAGTCCTAAATAAAATGCTTGGCCTTTACATTTTAAAAGTATGTCTATAAGCTTTGATAACAGAAGAAAGTCACTTGGAGTTACCATGGGAAACTCTCCATGCCCTTCTTTCAAAGGATGCTTTCCACAGATCAGATTCCTGTTTCTGGTGCCAGGCCTGCTTTTTAATGTAAGTGTTGCCAATCCTAGTCAGCTACTAAACTTAGTGTAAAAATCAGTCTCCTAAAATATTTAATATTAATCTATCAACTATGAAAATGCATTCCACAAGTCAATGAATAGCCACTATAACAAAAGGCTCTCTCAAAGCCAACTTCAGTGAGCTCCTGTCTGCTGATCTCTGATTCTTTCAGGAGGGTCCCTGCACAGACTGTCTTCACAGGCCATCCCTCTCCTGGAAAGCTTTGTCTTCCTAGGGTTCTTTCACTTTTTTGGCCACCATTTCTCTGGGCATCCTTTTGTGGGTCCCACTTTCTAACTATGTTTCCCTGTGAAATTCTTCACCCATTGTTCTACTCTCTCTCTTATCTTTCAGTATTTGCTGACTAACCATATAAATGAATACCATATTTTCGGGCGTATAAGATTACTGTGTATATAAGACAACCCCCAACTTTTGAGAAGATTTTCCTGGGTTAAAACGTCTGGATGGAGACCATATGCAGCACAAAAAGGAGCCAACTGGAGACACTTGTGGTCTCCGTCGGGCTCCATTGACAACCCCCGACTTTTGAGAAGATTTTCCTGGGTTAAAAAGTCATCTTATATGCTGGAAAATACATAAGTCCATTATTTCTGCTGAGATATTCTACCCTCACTGAAAACCCAGAATATATGAAACGGATTCATAACCTCTCCAAACACAGCCTTCCTCTGCTTGAAGAGCTCCTTATCCAAAGAAAATAGTTCAGACTCTTCTGTGTGGCTCCTGTGGCCCTTGGAGCGATGGGCTCTTGTCTACCTTTCCAGCTTCACCCCAGGCACTTTCCAGCTGTCTGCTCTTCTCAGTGTCAGCATCTTTGTCCACTCAGCTCTTCCTGTCTAGCATGAGCCAGCCCATCTTGTTCATTTGAATAACAGGTATCTTAAAACAGCACTGCCCTTTGATTACTTTCTGTAACACACCTGTCCACCTTCCCAGCTTCATTGAGAACTTCTCTGAATACACCATCTCTGAATTCTCACCAACCCCACTATGTTAGATCAGGCTGAGGTGCTTTCTGCAGTATTTTATCTCTGCCCTTGGCACTGAGTGAGGATTTTGAGAACCCGCTAACCTCTTTATCATTAACTGCAGAAGTTCAGTTAGAAATATAAACATGTAACAGCATGAAGATCGCATTCTTCAAAGTCAGAATATAAGGATTCCAGTCTTGGTGCCTCCAGGCTTTCATCATAGAGTCCTGAGCAATCTCTTTGTGACTCATTATCATTAAGTGTAATATAGAGATGATGTTAAAAATGAGACCTTCTGGAAACTCTTGAAACTACTGAGTGATGTCAAATGAGATAACACATGAGAAGGGGCTTGGTAAATCATCAAAGATTACATGATTTTTAACGTTTGCTTCTACTTCTAGGAAGTGAAAAATGAGCTTGTTAAATGAGCTTGTTAAAAGATAACTATTATCTGCAATGTTAAAAAAAAAAAAAAAAAGGAAACAGAGCCACCCTGAAGGAGGCACTGAAAGGGTAGAACTGTCATTCATACCAGTGAAATTTCAAAGGAAGAAATTGATAAAAGTATTCTCTAACCAGGAACCAGCTGGATGCTCCCCAAAGAATGTACTCAGTATAGTGCCTATCCTAAGGTAAGGTCTGAAAAAATGTGACTTCTACAATTACTACTATTCCCACCATTACAGCAATGGCAGTGGCATCAACACCAGGTAAAGTGGTATCACCAGCATGTTCTTTTCCCATATATAGACCTCTGTGTCAACCCAGATTAAAATTCTACTGCTTGCAATCAGAAAAAGGGGAATTGAATAATTTGAACATTTAATATGAAAAGACAGAGAGCTTGATACATTCATGGCCTTGACAATGAATCACAATTCTTATAATTTACTGTCAATACAGTGTATGGGTACTTTCAAAGATGACTTTGTTGACTTTTTGTCAATGAATCCACAGGTAGACCAAATTTAGTTATGTTTCCATGTGGCCTGGGATAAAGTTTGCAGGTTGCCTCCATCTCTCACTATTCATGTATAAATTTATGGTTTAATGATGAGGAGATAATCATATGGGTCTTACTTGAAAGTTACCAGTGACCATCTTACTGGCTCCCACCTGACTACATAGAGATGTGTTACAGATCAGTGCTTCTCAAGCTTAAATATGTGTCTGGGTCACCTGGTGATCTTAGTAAGCTGCAGATTCTGATTCAGTAGCTCTGAGGCAGGACAGAATCAAAAGTATTACAGCTAACTAAGTGGCAAAGTGGGGATTTAAATTCAGGTCTGTTGAATACCAAAGGCTATCTGTTTTTCGCAATGTTGAAATGCAGAACTAGAGTGCTGAATAATAAATGAGAGATTGTGTTTAAGCCAAATTATTTAAGATAACTATCATCTGCAATGTTGAAACTTAGAAGTATTGTTTCCTCAGAGAATAAAGAAGAAGGTACACTCCACTGGAGAAAAATAACATCATATTTTTTGAGGAAAAGACAATGACAATTTAATAGGATAGAGATGAAGTATGCAAAATAGAGTGAAAAATTATGAAAAACAGATGATAAATATTTACATTCTTAAAGAGAATATTGAGAGCCACATTTCCAAAATAATGACCCCAAACATTCATCCAGGGTCTCTGACCATGCAAGCATCCACCAGGTGACAACAACCTAGGATGACATGACTAGAGAAGATAGCTCCATGACCATGGAGCCCCCACTCCATTTCAGCAGTGTTTTGGAAACTAGCCAGCTCTGCCAGCAGCATGAAGCCTTCTGAGACTGGCTGTGAGCATGAACTTGTGAGCATGAACAACTTATAAAATACACAATGGAACTTTTCTCTCTATGGTCAGTCCTTATATTTTTGGTCAGTCCTCAAATGAATCTGGACTGAAAGGGCCAGAGAATTTTCTTTTTGATTCTACATTAAAGGCATTTAATACCCTTCAGAAAGTGTACTCCCTGTGTGTTCTCCATGAGACAATAAAACCCCACTATGTTAGATCAGGCTGAGGTACTTTCTGCAGTATTTTATCTCTGCCCTTGGCACTGAGTGAGGATTCTGAGAACCCGCTAACCTCTTTATCATTAACTGCAGAAGTTCACAAGCACCACAAACACATCTCTAACTTCCCTGATATCCTATTATCCTTCATTCTTTAATATGTTTATAGCCTTCCTGAACCAGAATCTGCCAGATTTGGTTTTCCCTACCATTTATAGTTGCAGGTGTTTTTTTTTTGTGTTTTTTTTTTTTTGTTTGTTTGTTTTTTTGTAACTAGTCCTGATCTATTTTCAAAGAACTTTCTTTATATTTATTTTGTCTTATCTTGTTTTGTATAACCTTCTTGATTAGCATCTAAATTATTATACTGCTTTATAATTATGGTTTAGGACTCAGTGGTTCTCAACTTTCTGGCACTTTAAATACAGTTCCTCATGTGACCCAACCATAAAATTATTTTTGTTGCTACTTCATAACTGTAATGTTGCTACTGTTGTGAATTATAATGTAAATATCTGATATGCAGGATTGTCTTAGGCAACCCCTGTGAAAGGGTCATTCAACCGCCAAAAGGGTCGTGACCCACAGGTTGAGAACTGCTGGTTTAGGTGGTTTCTCTCTCACAGGATTGTGAATTCTTGAAGGGTTAACACTTGTCCTAGATTTTGTTTCACTAGAGCCTAGCATTGTGTCAAGCAAATAGTAGACGTTCAAGATAATACAGGATGAAAACATGAATAAACTCTAGTGCAGACATCTGATTATCACAGCACGAGTCCTCACTAATGTCATCAATAGGTTCTGTGACATTAAAGAAAATGATATAACAAAACTAATTTTACCATAGAATAATTTATACAAACAAGGGTTAAGATCCTACAGAATCTCATCAACATTATAAGGAAACTAGGGGCCCGGTGCACAAAAATTTGTGCACTCGGGGTGGAGGGAGTCCCTCAGCCCGGCCTGTGCCCTCTCACAGTCTGGGACCCCTCATTGGATGTCCTATGATGGCCCCAGTCTGCCAGGTGCCTTTTGTGTGTGTGTGTGTGTGTGTGTGTGTGTCATCACTGGGAAATAACATTGAGTGAATCCATGTTATTCAAGGACCTGCTGTATTGTTTATTCAGAAGAATCTAAATAAGAATTTAGATAGAAGTTCCTTTATCTTTTCTCAGCTTGTTTAATTCTGATATACGTAGATTTAGGAAACAATCAATTGAGGGCTTACTTATATTATTCCAATACTTTCCAGATCTTTGCCATTGAAATCAATAGATATTTACTGTCTCCTGTGAGCCACAACTATAAATAAGCTGTAGGATCAGCTCCCAAGATCACACCCTCTATGAGGAAGCTCATCATCCAGCTGTGCCTTTTGTATACTTTGAAATAAATAAAAACCAAAATATAACATATATGACATGTCACATACTTGATCAAATTGTGGGTCTTCTCCACGTTGTAGGGATTTTGTCAATGGCTTTTCCTAGAAAAAAAGAATATGTATAAGAAAATTAGAGGCTCTTAAATATTACAAGTGAAATGTCATTATTGTTTTAATTTTTCTCATTTATTTCTCCCTTTATGGGATGAAGAGGTGACAGTTTTCAAATGAGTAAGAACCTCCCTTACTGTTCTAAACTTAAGTCATAGTATTTGATTTTTACTGTCACATACCTCCTCTTCAACCAAAACATTAGATATCTAATGCTATAAGTTGTACTGCATTTTTCAAATGGAAATCACATGATAAAAACCATGTAATTCATTTGACAATTTTAGTACCTATCTTGGGACTTGATAGATAATAAAATGTTGAAAGTGATACACTAGTCCAAGATCCTAGATTTAGAAACAAAATAAGGTCTAATTATTAGACCAATATTAAGAAATAACATACAAATCACACATTTACTAGAAATAATCAGTAAATTTGGGGTATGTTACTTCACTTACACCACATCTAAATCTCTGAAGAAATAATCTGGATAGTGACAAAGGTCTCTAAAATATTTTTTCCTAATCATTACACCTTTGTTTACAGTAGAAAGCTTTACCTCACCTTCTAGCATTTTACAACTCTTTATTCTTACCTGTTGGTTTTTATTTTATTTTGTTTTGTATGGAAATTAATACATATCCCAATCTGGTTTAGCATTAGAAACCATGCAAAAGTTATACATAAAAAAATAATGCTGCACTTAGTCAACGTAGCTGTCTTAGGAAGATTCCAGTTACATTTTGCCAGATAGATCCTCTCCCTGACTCACTTCTCTAACCTTTTCCTTTACTGGAAAATACATGCTATATACCTAATGTGGATGCACGCTCTACCTCACCCGTAGATGCAAGTACCACCTCCACTAGACTGTAAGCTCCAGAAATGCAAGGTCCTCCATTTATTTCTCCCAGCACTTGAAGTTACAGGTAAAGCATTGCTTGGTAATGGTAAAGTGTTTGTCACATTAATCTAAGTCTAGGCCAATGATGCTCAGTTTCTTTAAATATGAGATCCTCTCATTTGGTGTGTGTGCTTCATTGAAAGTTAAAAAACCATTTTTAAGTGTAGAATTCATTGGCATTTGGTACCTGCAGTTTTTCAACCACCACTATTATCTATTTTATGAGGATTGATTTTAATGTCAAAAATTTTCAAAGAATTTCCAACCACAAAACATACACTCACACTTCCAAACATAGGTACATAATAACAATTTCATTTGTGTATCCATTATATTTAAAACTATGCATAATGACAGAGCTAGTACTATGACTTCAATTATACTTTTATGTTTTTATTTATTTTTAAATCCTCACTTGGGATATGTTTCTATTGAGTTTAGAAAGAGAGAGAAGTAGGGAATAGGGGGAGGAAACGGGAGAGGGAGATTGAGTGTTGTCTCCTGCACATACTCAAGTGGGGATAAAAACCACAACCTACATATGTACTTTGACTGGGAATCGAACCTACAATCTTTTGGTACATAGGGATGATTCTTCAACAAACTGAGCCACTTGGCCATGCCAATGATACTTTTAAATGGATTTTAAATGATACTTTTAAATGGCAACAATACTCATTTTATCTACATTAGGGAAATGGTACTACATCTATATAAGAGATCACAATTTAGTTAGCCCAGAGACAGTGCCTGGCATACATGTGGACCTGTAGAAGCTGGCATTAATTCAGAAGTCCATACCTTGGGAATTGATGGTCCTTCATCCACTACCACCTGAAAGGCAAGATCCTGCCATAGTGGAGGAAGGCAGATGAGCATGTCCTACAACACCCTGAAACTTCCCATGTCTAAAAGTTATTTTTTCTCCACTACTAATGGGGGGGAGGATGATAAATGTGATTTTTTGTGCTTACACATATTTGCATACATATGAAGGAAGCAACATATTATTGCAAGTTTCTTTAAGCAGGCAAAGTTAATATGGTAAATCGTTACCATACACAAAAGTCAAATTCATAGACTAACAACTTGGGTTCAGTGCCTCAAAAAACTAATATAGCACTACACTAAGTTTTCCTTAATTAATTTTACACAAATATGCTATCTTTTTTGAAAAAAATATTTTTATTGCCCTAGCCGGTTTTGCTCCGTGGATAGAGTGTTGGTCTGCGGACTGAAGTGTCCCGGGTTTGATTCTGGTCAAGGGCATGAACCTTGGTTGCGGGCACATCCCCAGTAGGAAGTGTGCAGGAGGCAGCTGATTGATGTTTTTCTCTCATCAATGTTTCTAACTCTCTATCCCTCTCCTTTCCTCTCTGTACAAAATCAATAAAATATATTTTTAAAAATTACTTTTATTGATTTCAGAGAGGAAAGGAGAGGAAGAGATGAGAGAGAATCATTGATCGGCTGCACACCCCTTACTGGGGATCGAGCCCGCAACCCCAGCATGTGCCCTTGACTGGAATCAAACCCAAACCCTTCAGTCCACAGGCTTATGCTCTATCCACTGAGCAAAACCGGTTAGGGCGAAATTATGCTATTTTAATGATACGAAGACTTAGTTTAAATACCACTTCCCAGATTAAGCCCTTTCCATTTTCTCTGGCACAGTTGCAGATAAGCTGTCACATGGCAATCTGATTGCACCTATTCTTGTCAGCATTTCCATGGAGTTGCAACCTGTCCATCTCCCACATTCCTAGTGCACAGTTGGAACTCATTATCAGGGTTTGTTAAGTGATTGCACATATCCCTGTGCTATGGTGAAGACAGCTTTGGCCACTTAGAATCAAATTCACAATTTGCCATTTCCAAGAGTACCTTTGCATCAACTTAGATTTTTAGCAGTGTCAGCAGGTTTAAGAGTAGATATGGAGAAGGGACTACCATGCTGGCTAAAACAGAGAAAAAGAAAGAAGGAGTAAAGGAGGGAGGAAAAGAGAAAGGAAAGGGGAGAGAAGGCAAGCCTGCTCAGCTCAGAAGACAGCCATGTGAGCACAGGGCAGAGACTAGTAAGGCTTGGGCCTCCTTGAGAAAAAACAACTGCAGAGGTGAGATTCTCCTTGAGATTCTCAGGAGACCCAGCTGCAGGGAATCAAAGATCTGCACATTCCAGGCATCCTGGCTCTCAAAGAGAACTGAATAAGTAACACAGTGAAATTTTCCCAGAATAAAAATGGGTTTTGAAAGAACAAGTGGAAATGGAGGAGCACAGAGGAGGCTCAAAATAAAGGCCCAGTGTGTCCAATAAGAACACTAACCGTATTTTGTATGCTTTTAAAATGTGTCTTGGTTTCATATATTGGTACAATTGTATTTATTTACTGAAGGTTCATTAATTGAGTTGAATGATATTTAAAAAAAATAATTCTGACAGACATGAATTTAGGGTGATGGATCCCTGAAAATGCTTAGTGGTCCAAAGCCGGAAGACCTTGGCCTGTGACCCTGCCTTGGCCAGAAGCTCCAACTCACTAGGTGATAGGAAACAAAAGAAATAGCAAAGCAGAAACATGGGGACCCTGGGCATTGAACATCAATGGCTGCTAACAGCCCTCTAAAGAGAAAATGAGATGCTCAGTCTCTTCTGATGGAAGCAAATGTTATGAAATAGTCTTGATTAAAAAAACACACACAAAAAAATCAAGCCTGAATCTGACCAAGCCTTTTGAAATAATTTCTAATTTTTAGGAAATATAGGAGTTAGAAGAACCTAGAGGAATATGTTATACTGTACCCCAGGAATACAATCAGCAAAATCCAGCCCGAAGGAAAATAAATGAAAGACATTTCTTCAATAAAGAAGTTGCAAGGGGGAGATAAAAGTAATTGGGGGAGGTTCTATTGATTTTTTAAAAAGGCTATTGCAATGTTTGGCTCTTATCTGAATACTGATTCAAACAATCTGCTTTTAAAAAGTACGATGTTCATGAGACCATTGGCAATTTGAACACTAATTAGATATTTGATGATGTTAAGAGGTTATTGTTAATTTTATAGGTGTGGCAATGGTATTGCAGTTTTGTTTTAAAAATAATTATTATCTTTTAGAGATGCATGCTGAAATACTAAAATGATATGGTTACTAGTATTTCAAATACTATTGGGGGAAGGTGCAAGGAGTGTGTGACAAACTGGCCATGAATTGATAGTTGCTGAAGATGATCATAGGGTTCATTATGCTGTCTTTCTTTCTTATTTATTTATTTATTTATTTATTTATTTATTTATTTATTTTTCTTTATTGAATAAGGTATTACATACGTGTCCTTACTCCTCTTTGTCGCCCCACACCTCCCGCTCATGCCCTCACCCCCTGGTGTCTGTGTCCATTGGTTATGCTTATATGCATGCATACAAGTCCTTTGGTTGATCTTTCCCTTTTACCCCCACCCTCCCCTACATTCCCTCTGAGGTTTGAGCATCTGATCGATGCTTCTCTGTCTCTGGATCTGTTTTTACTCATCAGTTTATGTTATTCATTATATTCCACAAATGAGTGAGATCATGTGAGATTTATCTTTCTCTGACTGACTTATTTTGTTTAGCATAATGCTCTCCAGGTCCATCCATGCTGTTGCAAATGGTAGGAGTTCCTTCCTTGTTACAGCAGCACAGTATTCCATTGTGTAGATGTACCACTGTTTTTTAATCCATTCATCCGCTGGTAGGCACTTAGGCTGTTTCCAAATCTTAGCTATTGTAAATTGTGCTGCTATAAACATAGGGGTGTATTTATAATTGGTGTTTTTAGTTTCTTGAGATATATTCCTAGAAGTAGGATCACTGGGTCAAGTGGGAGTTCCATTTTTAGTTTTTTGAGGAAACTCCATACTGTTCTCCACAGTGGCTGCACCAGTCTGCATTCCCACCAGCAGTGCACAAGGGTTCCTTTTTCTCTGCATCCTTGACAGCACTTGCCATTTGTTGATTTGTTGATGATAGCCATTCTGAGGTATGAGATGGTACCTCATTATCATTTTGATTTGCATCTCTTGGATGATCAATGACTTTGAGCAGGTTTTCATATGTCTCTTGACCTTCCTTATGTCCTCTTTTGAAACTAAAATCATTTCACCTAAGTACAGGAACAAGACAGGGATGCCCACTTTCACCATTCCTGTTCGACACCGTACTGGAAATGCTAGCCATAGCAACTAGACAAGAAGAATAAATAAAATTGGAAAAGAAGATGTAAAACTGTCATTATTCACAGATGACATGATATTATACACAGAAATTTCTAAATACCCCATCAAAATTATTAGACTTAATAAATGAATTTGGCAATGTAGCAGAGGACACAAAATTAACACCAAGAAATCTATGGCATTTTTATACATTGATAGCGAATTTACAGAAAGAGAGATTAAAAAACAACAACAATCCCATTTACCATTGCACCAAAAAACTTAAGATACCTAGGAATAAACTTAACTAAGGAGATAAAAGACCTGTACTCAGAAAACTACAGGACACTGAAAAAAAAGATAGAGGAAGACATAAACAGATGGAAGAACATACCGTGTTCATGAATTGGTAGACTCAACATCAGTAAAATGTCCATACTACCCAAAGCAATCTATAGATTCAATGCACTCTCATTAAAATACCAATGGCATATTTCACAGACCTAGAACAAACTCTCTAAAAATTCATCTGGAATAAAAAAAGACCCCAAGTAGCTGTAGCAATCCTGAGAAGAACAAAGTAAGAGGGATCTCAATATCAGATATCAAGCTGTATCACAAAGCTGTTCTCAAAACTGCCTGGTACTGGTACAAGAACAGACATATAGATCAACGGAATAGAATAGAGAACCTGGAAATCGACCCAAACCACTATGCTCAATTAATATTTGACAAAAGAGGCAAAAGCATACAATGAAGTTAAGATAGTCTTTTCAATAAATGGTGCTGAGAAAATTGGACAGACACACCCCAAAATTTGAAACTAGACCACCAACTTACACCATACAAAAATAAACTCAAAATAGGTAAAAGACTTAAAGGTAATATGGGAAACCATAAAAATCTTAGATGAATCCAAAGGCATCAAAATCTCAGACATATGCTGAAGCAATATCTTCACTGATACAGCTCCTAGGGGAATGAAAACTAAAGAGAAAATGAACAAATGGGACTATATCAAAACAAAAAGCTTCTTCACAGCAAAAGAAACCATCAATAAGACAACAAGAAAGCCCACTGCATGGGAGAACATATTTGCCAATGTTATCTCCAAAAAGGGTTTAATCTCTAACATTTACAGGGAACTCATACAACTTAACGAAAGGAAGATAAACAACCCAATAGAAAAATAGGCAATGGACTTAAATAGACACTTTTCTGTCTTTCTATTTTAGATGTTTGAACTTCTCCATTAAAAAAAACTAATAGCAAAAACTAAAAACAGAAGATGATACATCACTTCTGTCACCATTATTTAACAAAACCAATTTCATGTCTCCATTTTCAAGATGGTATATGCTACTTCTTAAAACTTATATCAACAGTACTCACCCAACTTTTACATTTGCCTAATGGCACTGCAGAAGGGATCCGCTCTGTAGTTCTTCCTTTTTATAGATAGGATTTGGGAGGCAAACTTCTTGCCTGCTGTGAGAGGCATGAGATCAAGAGCACAGCTGTCCTGACCCATCCCAGTGGAACTTTCTCCTGTCATGAAGAGTGGTATAAGAATGTCCAATATTCCACAGGGAAAGAGAGGGGTCACTACTTGTGCTTTTCGCACCTTGGGAAGTTCTAATTTCCCCAACCCTCCCTTAAGAAAATACAAACTCTAAAAGCTCTTTGAATCCCTATCTACCTAAATCATCAAGGAAAGCTATTGACATCTACCTCAATTTTCAAACAATTTCAGTGTACAATAGCTACATTTCCACTTTATAGTTTTTTCACACTGGGCCCCTTTAGAACCTGTAAGAGAAGAGATGTCATATGTGACAGAACATGGGTAGTCAGACAAGCCTAGAAAGAGTTTATGTATCAAAGGGGCTCATTTAATAAATGACTTTCTACTTTTGATGTTTTATTGGACTAAGAAAAAAACAACAAACAAGTGTGCCCATGAAGGTAGGACTTCATTAAAACAAAAAAGTTCCAAATTATTATTGCCCTCAGAAATATTTCAATGCCATGAGAGTTAATGTGAAATTATTCAACTTGTTAAATATATCACCAATCTTTCATATGGTGCTATTTTTGTGTCTTTTAATTAATACAACAGATGGATCTAGTAGTTCAGCACATGCTCTGGAATCTGAGAAGTCTGAGGTTGAATCCTAGATCCCTTGTTTATAACACATGGACCTTATTTAGTCTCTTTAAACTTTAGTCATCTTTTGGGTAATATAGGGATAAATTTTACCAATCTACCTCATAGAACTAAAATATGAATGGCACAGTCCCAATCCTATCTCATAAAAGGGTAATATGCAAATTAACCATCACTCTGCCACAAAGATGGCGGCACCCAGTCCCGTCAGCCTTGCCTGAGTCCCCCAGTCCTGGAGGGGCTGCAATTGAGGGTGGACAGCATGAGCAACCTGGCTGAATGCTTGCTTAGTTGCCAAGGCGACAGAGGGCCTTTGGGCAGCAGGCCTGGAGTAGCTAGGGCAGGGCAGGACTCCTGCTTCCAGCACAGGCCTGGAGAGGAGACAGTGGGCTCGCCTCCCACTGAAGCAGCGTGGCTCCCTCCTGGTACCCACACTTGCTCTTGCCTCCTGCAGAAGCCAGATGGCTCCCATAGAAGCAGCATGGCTCCCAGCGGTGCACTGCGGTTCCCACCAGCTCCCCCGGAAGGGGCGGGCGGTCTAGCAGGGAGGGTTGGAAGTAGCAGCAGAGGGCCTCAGGAGGTGCTGGTGGTGCCGGATGCTGCAGGACAGGGGTGGTGCCTTGACGGCTCCTCAGCAGGCATGGCGCCTTGCAGCCTGACCCAGGCCCCAGAGTCGCAGCCTCCCCCAGCAGCTTCTGCATGGCTGTACTGCCACTCATCCTGCTAAAGAAGAAGGCACAGGTAAAGAAGAAGATGGAGGTGGCCAGCATGAGCATGCAGCTTGAGATGAAGGCTCTGTGGAACCAATTTTATCAGCAGGGCATGAGGATGATCGTCACCAAGGCTGGTAGGTCGAGGCGCCCCTCTCCTCGCTGCAACCCTCCCCACATGGCGCCAGTCTCAGACAACAGGTTTTGGCCCGATCCACCCGAGTGAGACTGAGAAGCAGGGTGGGGGCTTCGGCCTGGCCATCTGAGGGTCCTTTTTGGCAGGGGACAGCTCCTCCACTCCCTGAGTCCTGGCTCTAGGACAGCCGCTTGGCACTCCAGGCCGGAGGGTACTGCTCGTGAGGCCAGGATGGCAGCGGAGAGAAACGCTGTGGACCTGCTGCCTGACCAGCAGCCCAGGACCCAGCACGGCCAGAAATAGACTGTCTCAAGGTACACCAAGCTTGGGGGGAAGGCAGCTGCCTGTGAGGCGCCTTGCCACCAGCTGGCTCCCAGTGGATCCCACCTCAAAGGAAACTCGGTCTTTGGTTCCTTAGTTCAGTCTATCCCAGCTAAAGAGGAGCAGCTGGGCACTTTTTAAGGGAGAATTGAGACTCTAAAACAGTGTGTTCTGTTCTGTGGAGATTGCTACCCAGATATCTTAGGCCTAAATTCCGGGTGATTGTGGGGTCTGGCTCTGCCACTGGGGCCTACATCTTCCAATTGGCCTGTATTTGTTATAAGGGCCCAGAGGGAAGTAGGGGAACACATTTTTCGATGCAATGGATTTAACCAACAGACAACTGGCGAGCGCTGGGCTATGTTTAATGTACATACAGAAACACTGGCTTTGAGTCCGTCTGGCCAAAGTGAGCTCAGGGCCTGTTTGCAGAGCCTTCTGGTGGTTTCTGTTTCCTTGCTGAGGCCATCCTCCCTGGGAAGCCTGGGGCCCATGCTCAGCTCCAGCTCAGTGGGTCTTCTCCAGGCCCCTCCTCCAGGTCAGCCCCACCCGATTGGCTCCTTAACCCCAATCTGGGGTAGGGCTAGCTGCCAATCTCTTATGGCCCCTCTCCCCTGGCCGCTGGGCCCACTGCCCGATGGGGACAGGCCGGACCCCACCCATTCTTTTTGGGATTAAATAAAATTAAATATATGTCACCTTTCCTAATGCTCAGGAGGTGAAACTGAGCTCCACATGTTTTGCTGGAGGAGTATGCACTCCCACTAACATTAATTAAAGATTTAATTTTAGCTTTCATGATGCTTCCAAGTGTAACTAGGAAGCTACATTATAGAATGTAGGAAAAATTATAAAGATTAATTGCCCTACTCTCAGATTAATTGCCCAATGTTATTACTCTGACTTTAATTCTTAATATATAATTTAGAGGAAACCTTTTAATTTAATGGTGGGATAAGAAAAAAAAAAAAAAACAAGTTTAAAAAAAACACAAAAAATTTCCCTAACCAGTTTGGCTGGGTGGATAGAGTGCCGGCCTGCGGACTGAAGGGTCCCAGGTTCAATTCCAGTCAAGGACATGTACCTTGGTTGCGGGCACATCCCCAGTAGGAGGTGTGCAGGAGGCAGCTGATCAATGTTTCTCTCTCATTGATGTTTCTAACTGTCTATCTCTCTTCCTTCTTCTCTGTAAAAAATCAATAAAATTTATAAAAACAAAAACAAAAACAAAAACAAAAACTACCATCACAATGACAGTGGTTTTTATTATAAGAACACTAGAGGCCCCATGCACGAAATTTGTGCAAGGAACTTGGCCCCTGCCACCGCTTCGGCTGCCTCAGCCCCCATCTGCCATGGCCCCTGCCCACTGCGGAGGCCGGCTCTGTCTTGGCCCCCGCCTTCCCTAATGGCTGCCTCTGCCTTGGCCCCTGCCTCCACAGCTTTGTCTGGAAGGACATCTGGTCTAATTAGCATATTATGCTTTTATTATTATAGATATTTATTAATAACTGACTCAGGGTTTTGATAACACCAGTAGCAATATTTTATAATACACATATTGGCCTTCAAGTTAATAATGAATTTTCAGAATTGAACTACTATAATTGGAATTTCTCTTCACCAGAGCATGAGGAAGATGAGGAGTGAGGTGTTTCATCCCAGTGGCCCCCTGGTGACAGACAGTGCTCTTCAGAACAAAGAGCTGGCCAGACCTACAATAACACTGGAACCTTTCCTACAGACTACCAGTACATAGTGGCAGGAATCTTAGCCTGAATCAAAGGAAAACGGGATCTAGGTATCTCCATGTCTGACACAGATCTTCAGGTCTCATTTATGCCGGCTTGAACTCAATATTGGAAAGTGACATAAAGAGTGAACCAGAGGTCTCACAGTTCTGAACATGGACTATTTATCCCCAAAAGACTCCTCCGACATGAGAGGCAATCAGAGTCCCAGGGTTTGAGTTGTCTTGAAAATATACTCTGGTCATTTTGATGATTTGCAGGGATCCTTGAACTTCTGATGGAAAACAGAGGCCCCTTGATGCCTGCCTGTTTACCCAGAGTAGTAAAAATGGACACCACCCTGATATCCTGACCAGCTTTCTCACAAGAAGTAATGAGCACTCTTAAGACCTATGAAAGAAGGATGCTTATAGAAATTGACAGAACTATGTTTCTTCTTCTTTGTTTATTCAGTTACCAAAATGAATTTCCTTAAACATAACCATATATGCTGGTTTTCATCCAAAATCTTGGGGAAAGAATTCCCAATATCAACAGAATTATACAAAGAGTACCTTAAATCAGCTAAAGGCACTAGCAAGGGAAATTTTGTGTAGTATCTGAAGACATGAGACAAGAAGGTAGACTAAAATCTGGAAGACTATTTTGACACTTTCACAAAAATAAAAACCCTTGAGAGACTCTGTCCTATTTGTAGCTGCCTTTGCACATTTCACTGAAATTCATTGCTTTGTGAAATCTAACAGTCCCAAGAACAAATACAATATTTAAACAGTAAAGAGGAAACTTCAATCAAATTTGACTACAGACAATCATCTTAATTGAACTAAAGAGTAGCTCCGATAGATGTTCTTTTTTTAAAAAAAAACTATGAACAGTTACCAAGACATGTAAGATACCACCTTCACTCATCTATCTCTGTATTACATTCTTTTTTTTTTTTTACTTTTCCCCCAATATATCCCATTAAGTGTACATGCTACATTCAGTAATTAGACATTCAGTACATGTAGATGGATGTTCCCTGTCTCTTCCAGGACCTTACTGCATCAGCCAGCTCCTCACTTCCCCTTCTCAACCTGTGGGTCATGACCCCTTTGGGGGTTGAACGACCCTTTCTCAGGGGTCACCTAAATACATCCTGCATATCAGATATTTACATTATGATTCATAACAGTAGCAAAATTACAGTTATGAAGTAGCAACGAAAATAACTTTATGGTTGGAGGTCACCACAACATGAGGACTGTATTAAAGGGTCGCGGCATTAGGAAGGTTGAGAACCACTGCCTTGGGCCAAGCTCCTCTTCTCCTTTGGCTCTCTTTCTCAGCTAACAACAAGTTTAGACCTTTTTATCTTAGTGCCTCTCCTGAGTCCATGTCCCCCTCTGGCTACTGTTTTCTCTACCCTGCTTCCCATCTTTGGTTCACCAATGAGTGGTCTACACTTCCTGTCTTCTTTCTTTCTTCAACCACGTGCAATCTGACTTCTCTGTCACCACTACAAATAATCTCACTGGAGGCCTCAGTGACTTTGCAAATGACAAATCTGGTGGCCATTTGTCAACACATTTCTTTTGGGACATTTCAGCTCCCATGAGACACTAATGATTACTACCTTCTAGTCACTTGAATCATTCCACCTCTCAATTTTCATCTACCTGTTTAGACATCTCTTCTCTGGGTCTTT
>PVJC01011290.1:25000-41927 GCA_004026665.1 Murina feae
TTCTAAAAAAGAAGAAAGTTTGATAATCTTCTCTAAAGTCACTGGACATAAAAATGATGATCTACCCATGGATAAACTAAATTGGATACTATTAAATTGAAACAGAAAGCCCTTTGATTTATTATTATTATTATTATTATTATTATTATTATTATTATTTGAGGATACTTTTCACCGGGTTTATTTGCTATAAGGTTCAAATGTTAAATATCATGGTGCATTAAATTTCATTTCACAGCTAAAAAAGTCCTATTTAACACTACAAAAGAAATGCTTTTCCTCCATATGATTCTAATAATATTCATAATAAGGAACACACATTTCAGGTTGAACAGCATACAGAAAAAGTGAGTTTCTGAGATCTTTGGGAAGGTGGCCTATTCAGCAGATAAGTGACACCTTTCGACAATTATCTCTGATTTTGGCTATAACTACTATATTTTGTTTCTGGGTTAGGATGAGTTTTCAGATTTCTGGTGAATGTCTATAAGATTAAGTAGTGGGTACCAGGCTGAGCTGCTTTGCCAAGAAATAGCTACTTTAAAAATTATTTATGCATGATTTGGAACCTAAGCCAATACTTTATCAAGGGTAATATAAATACTCCTTATCTGACCAAGCTCTTTCTTAGTCTCCTTTTGGGACAGGCTTATTTTGATTCTATCACTACACTTAATAAGGAATTAAATATATGAATTATTTTTACCTCTTTACATTTCCCTTATTGGGTTTGTTGAACCAGAGGAGCTTCTATTTAAAGAAGAGTTTGGCAAAAAATTCTAGCTGATAAACCTTCTAGAAGCTCATTTGAATCCAGAGTGCAGGGAGCCATTTAATCTGGTGTTTCTGCCATTTATTTATCCTTAGTCAATATTAGGTTAGTATAGGAAGATTGGTTTATATAACAGTGCAGAAAAAACATCAACTTGCAAATTGGGCATGAAGAAATGTTATCATGAAATATCATATGGTTGAGGTTACTGGGTGGCTATCAGGCTGTGAACATGACTAATTATAATAGGTTCATGATATAAAAATCCAAACTTAATTCCAAAACCAAATAAAGATACTATAAAGAAAGATAACTACTGGCCAATATCCCTGAATGAATATATATTGTTTCAAAAATTCTCAACAAAATATTAGCAAACTGAATTCAGCAATACATTGAAAAGATCATGCACCATGATCATGTGGGGTTTATTCCTGTGGTGCAACATTGGTACACTATCATAAAATCAGTGAATGTGATAAACTACATAACAAAATGAAGGATAAAAATTCACATAATAGATGCAGAAAAAGCATTTGATTAAAATCAGCACCAATTTATAATAAAAATTCCGCAAATGGGAATAGAGGGAACATATGTCAACATAATAAAGGCCATATATGACAAATCCATAGGTAACATTGTACTAACTGTGGGGGAAATGAAAACCATTTCCCTTAAGATAAGGAATAAGATAAGGATGTTGCTTTCACCATTCTTATTCAACATAGTACTGGCAGTCCCAGCAACAGTGATTAGACAACGAAAAGATATAAATGGCATTCAAATTGGAAAGGAACAAGTAAAACTATCATCATTTGCAGATGACATGATACTATATATAAAGAAACCTAAAGGTTTCAACAAAAACCTGCAGGAACTGCTAAGTGAATTCAGTAGAGTAGCAGGTTACAAAATTAATATTCACAAATCAGTTGCATCTTAATGTACTAATAATAAACTAGCAGAAAAGAAAACTAAGAAACCAATCCCATTTACAATTGCTTCAAAAAATAAAATACCTAGGAATAAATTTGACCAAGTATATAAAATATCTGTACTCAGAAAATTATAAGACACCGAAGGAAGAAATAGAAGTTACACATGAATAAAAACACGTTCCTTGTTTATGGATAGGAAAAATTAACATCATTAAAATGTCTGTACTACCCAAAGCAATCTATAGATTCATTGTAATTTCTATGAAAATACCAATGGCATATTTCAAAAATCCAGAACAAACTCTGCAAAAATTTATATGGAATAAAAACAGACCCCGAATAGCCACAGCAATCTTAAGAAAGAACAGCGTTGGAGGGATCACAATACCAGATATCAAGTTGTTATACAAAGCCACTGTAGGCAAAACAGCATGGTACTGGCACAAGAACAGATATATAGATCAATGGAACAGAACAGAGAACGCAGAAATCGACACAAGCCATTATGCTTAATTAATATTTGGCAAAGGAGGCAAGAGCACACAACAGAGCCAAGACAGTCTATTAAATTGTGTTGGGGAAACTGGACAAATACATGCAAAAAAATGAAACTAGAGCACAAATTTACACTACACACAAGAATAAACTCAAAATGGATAAAAGACTTAAATGTAAGATGTCAAACCATACAACTCCCAGAAGAAACCATTGGCAGAAAAATCTCAGACATCTTTCATAGCAATATGTTTACCAATACATATTCTAGGGTAATGGAAACTAAGAAGAAAATAAAGGGGACTACATCAAAATACTCTTTTATTAGATAGGATGTGGCTATGGGTGCCTCCATCTTGTGTCCATGGAGGCAGCCCTCTTGTGGCTATGGGTGCCGCCATCTTGAGCCTATGGTGGTGGCCATTTTGTGGCTATGGGTGCCGCCATCTTGTGGCAATGGGAACGGCCATCTTTGGCATGGAGTGATGCCTAATTTGCATATTACTCTTTTATTAGATAGGATGTTAACAAACAAGCTAACTCATTTTATATTAAGTCGTCATTTCAGCATAACACAGTCTGCATCTTTATAAATACATGTCTATTACCACACACCTGTGCCCCAAGCTCAACAATAGGGATCCTTACTGAGAGATCCTGCCTGTGTCTTTTACATTAACTACTTTGTGAGCTGGGCTATCAATGTTCAAGCAATGTCTATAATAACCCTCCATTTTCATGTCACCTCTCATTATAAAAGTATTTTTACTTTTTTAGCAATTTATATATCCATGGTGATGGCCAAAGGGAAGAGGGAAAAAGGGAGTGGGGACTGGGTGAAGAGGTTGGCAAAAGGGGAGATGGGGACATCTGTAAAGTCAACAGTAAAAATAAAATAAAAATAACCCATAGAAGTGTTTTTAAATCCAGAACTTTAGAAGAATGTGAGAAGGTGAGCTCTGCCCTCTCCCTAGTCTTAGGCTCTGCTGAAGAACAAAAAGTTAGGTTTGTTTCCTTTTTTTGAAGTTATGCCTATCTTAGCCTTCTTCGAGGTTTCAATCAAAGTAGAGAATAAATTACTTGCTTTTTAAGTCTTTGGTTAATTAGAATTTCTTTTTCTTCCACTGATATTTTATGCTAATAGAATATAGCTCAACATGAAACCTCTGGCCCAATACCTGATTTAGCTTCTGAACAAGTACAGAATTAAACCGTGAATACATTAAGATACACAGGGGAAGTAAGATAGGTTGTAGCCAAATCAAGGCATAAAAAGATGTGAAGGGTTGTATTTAGGCACAATTTTTTTTTAAATTTTGTTTTATTGCTTAAAGTATTACAAAGAGTGTTAGATAACTCTCCATTTTTTCTCCTTGACCTTCCCCCCCTCCTCTCCTACCTCCCAGTGTCTTGTGTCCATTGACTATGCTTATATGCATGCATATAAGTCCTTTAGTTAATCTCTTAACTCCCCCAACCTTCCTCAGTCTTCCAGCTGTAATTTGACAGTCTGTTCAATGCTGTTCTGCCTCTGTATCTCTTTATGTTCATCAGTTAATAATGGTTTTTATTTTCCATAGATGAGTGAGGACATGTGGTATTTTTTTTTTCTTTGACTGGCTTATTTCACTTAGCATAATGCTCTCCAGTTCCATCCATGTTGCTGTAAATGGTAAGAATTCCTTCTTTTTTTACAGCAGCATAGTATTCCATTGTGTAGTTGTATCACTGTTTTCTAATCCATTCATTTGCTGATGGGCACTTAGGCTGTTTCCAAATCCTAGCTATAATAAATTGTGCTTCTATGAACATAGGGGTGCATATATACTTTCTGATTGGTGCTTCTGGTTTCTTGGGATATATTCTCAGAAGTGGGATCACAGGGTTAAATGGGAGTTCCATTTTTAATTTTTTGAGGAAAGTCCATACTGTCTTCAATAGTGGCTGCACCAGTCTGCATTCCCACCAGCAGTGCAGAAGGGTTCATTTTTATCCACATCTTCTCTTGCTGTTTGTTGATTTGTTGATGATAGCCATTCTGACAGGAGTGACATGATACCTCATTGTTGTTTTGATTTGCATCTCTTGGATTATTAGTGACTTTGAGCATGTTTTCATATGTCTTTTGGCTTTCTGAATATCCTCTTTTGAAAAGTGTCTATTTAGGCCCTTTGCCCATTCTTTGATTGTATTATTTACCTTCTTTTGTTAAGTTGTATGAGTTCCCTATAAATGTTGGATATTAAACCCTTATCGGTGATAACATTGGCACATATGTTCTCCCATGCAGTGGGCTTTCTTGTTGTTTTGTTGATGGTTTCTTTTGCTGTGAAGAAGCATTTTGTTTTGATGTAGTCCCATTTGTTTATCTTCTCTTCAATTTCCCATGTCCTAGGAGCTGTATCAGTGAAGAAATTGCTTCAGCATATGTCTGAGATTTTGTTGCCTTTAAATTCCTCTAGTATTTTTATGGTTTCCCGTCTTACATTTAAGTCCTTTATCCATTTTGAGTTTATTTTTGTGTATGGTATAAGTTTGTGGTCTAGTTTCATTTTTTTGCATATATCTGTCCAATTTCCCCAAAACCATTTATTGAAGAGACTGTCTTGACTCCATGGTATGTTCTTGCCTCCTTTGTCAAATATTAATTGAGCATATTGGTTTGGGTCAATGTCTGGGTTCTCTATTCTATTCCATTGATCTATATGTCTGTTCTTGTGCCAGTACCAGGCAGTTGTGAGAACAGTGGCTTTGTAATATAGCGTGATATCTGGTATTGAGATCCCACCTACTTTGATCTTTCTGAGGATCACTGCAGCTATTCGGGGTCTTTTTTATTCCAGACGAATTTTTGGAGAGTTTGTTCTAGGTCTGTGAAATATGCCGTTTGTATTTTAATGGGAAGTCCATTGAATTTATAGATTGCTTTGGGTAGTATGGACATTTTAATGATGTTGATTCTACCAATCCATGAAACATGGTATGTTCTTCCATCTGATTATGTATTCCTCTATCTCTTTTTTCAACATCCTGTAGTTTTCTGAGTAAAGGTCTTTTACCTCTTTAATTAAGTTTATTCCTAGGTATCTTAATTTTTTTGGTGTGATGGTAAATGGGATTGCATTTTTAGTCTCTTTTTCTGTAAGTTCACTATTGGTGTATAGAAATGCCATAGATTTCTTAGCATTAATTTTGTATCCTGCTACATTGCTGAATTCATTTATTAAATCTAATAGTTTTTAATGGAGTCTTTAGGGTTTTTTATGTACAATATCATGTCATCTGCAAATAATGACAGTTTTACTTCTTCTTTTCCAATTTGGATGCCTTTTATTTCTTCTTCCTGTCTAATCGCAATGGCTAATACTTCCAGTACTATGTCAAACAGGAGTGGTGAGAGTGGGCATCCCTGTCTTGTTATTTTTATTAAGGGAAATGGTTTCAGTTTTTGCCCATTGAGTATGATGTTGGCTGTGGGTTTGTCGTATATGGCTTTTATTATATTCAGGTATGATCATTCTATTCCGACCTTGCTGAGAGTTTCTATCAAAAATGGGTGTTGGAGTTTGTCAAATGCTTTTTCTGCATCAATCAATATGACTATGTGTTTTTTTCTCTTAATTTGTTTATGTGATGTGTCACATTTATTGATTTGCGGATATTGTACCATCCTTGTATCCCTGAGATAAATCCTACTTGGTCATGGTGTGTGATCTTTCTAATGTAATGCTGAATCCGATTTGCTAGGATTTTGTTGAGGATTTTGACATTTATGTTCATGAAGGATAATGGCCTGTAATTGGCTTTCATTGTGTTGTCTTTATCTGGTTTTGGTATTAGGGTGATGCTAGCTTCATAGAATGAGCATGGAAGTGTTCCTTCTGTTGAATTTTTTGGAATAGTCTCAGGAGGACATGTTTTAGTTCTTCCTTGAATGTTTGGTAAAACTCCCCTGTGCAGCCGTCTGGCCTCAGGCTTTTATTTGCTGGAAGCTTTTTGATTACTGCTTCAATTTCTTCCATAGCTATTGGCCTATTGAGATTTTTAGATTCTTCCTGATTGCGTTTTGGAAGGTTGTATTTTTTTAGGAATATGTCCATTTCTTCCAGGTTGTCTAGTTTGTTGGAGTAGAGTTGTTCATAGTATTTTTAAACAATCATTTGTATTTCTGTGGGGTCTGTTCTTATTTCACCTCTTTCATTTCTGATTTTGTTTATTTGGGTCCTCACTCTTTGCTTCTTGGTGAGCCTGGCTAGAGGTTCATCAATCTTGTTTATCCTTTCAAAGAACCAGCTCTTGGTTTCATTGATCTTTTGTATTGTTTTTTTTCTATATGTCATTGATTTCTGCTCTAATCTTTATTATCTCCTTCCTTCTGCTCACTCTGGGTTTTCCTTGTTGCTCTCTTTCTAATTCTTTGAGTTGTAGAGTTAGATAATTTACTACCATTTTTCTTCTTTTCTGAGGTAGGCCTGAGAGCTATAAATTTCCCTCTCAGGATTACTTTCATTGTGTCCCATAGGTTTTGGATTGTTGTGTTTTTGTTGTCATTAGTTTCCAGGATGTTTTTAATTTCTTCTTTGATCTTATTGGTAGCCCAATAAATATTTAATAACTTGCTATTCAGCTTCCAAGAGTTTGAGTGCTTTGGATTGTTTTTATTGTAGTTCATTTCTAATATTATGCCATTGTGATCTGAGAAGATGCTTGATATGATTTCAATCTTCTTGAATTTGAGGAGACTTTGCTTGTGACCCAATATGTGGTGTATTTTTCAAAATGTCCCATGTGCACTTGAGAAGAATGTATATTCTACGGCTTTGGGGTGAAATGTGCTGAAGATGTCAATTAAGTCCATGTGAGTCATTTAGGATTGCTGTTTCTTTGCTGATTTTTTGTCTAGAGGATTTATCCAGTGATGTCAGTAGTGTATTAAAATCCCCTACTATGATTGTATTGTTGATCTCTCCCTTGATATCTTCCAGGAGTTTTTTTACGTATTTGGGTGCTCCTGCATTGGGTGCATATATGTTTACCAGGGTTATGTCCTCTTGTTGTATCGATCCCTTTAGTATTATGAAGTGGCCTTCCTTATCTCTTGTTATGACCTTCACTTTGAGGTCTATTTTATCTAATATAAGTATTGCTACTCCAGCTTTTTTTTCATTTCCTTTTGCCTGAAATATATTTTTCTATCCATTCACTTTCAGTCTTTGTGAGGCCCTTATTCTGAGGTGGGTCTCTTGTAGACAGAAAATATATGGGTCATGTTTTTTTTTTATCCATTCAGCCACTCGGTGTCTTTTGATTGGAGCATTTAGTCCATTTACATTTAAAGTTATTATTGAAAGGTACTTGTTTGTAGCCATTTTTTAAATTTTGTGCCTGTGTTCTTTCTTACCTTTTAATTTCTCCTTTTTACACCAGTCCCTTTAGCATTTCTTGCATTGCTGGCTTTGTGGTGATAAACTCCTTTAGCCTTTTTTTGTCTGTGAAGCTTCTTATTTCCCCTTCAAGTTTGAATGATAGCCTTGCTGGATAGAGTAATCTTGGATTCAGTCCTTTGTTTTGCATCACTTTGTAAATTTCTGTCCATTCTCTTCTGGCCTGATATGTTTCTGTTGAGAAATCATTTGATAATCTAATGGGAGATCCCTTGTATGTAACTTTCTGTCTCTTTCTGGCAGCCTTTAAGATTCTATGTCCTGAACATTTGCCATGGTAATTATGATGTGTCATGGTGTGGGTCTTTTTAGGTTCATCTTGTTTGGGACTCTCTGTGCTTATATGACTTTTTTATTCCCCACCTCAGAGAAGTTTTCTGAGATTATTGCTTCATATACGTTTTCTAATCCTTGTTCCTCTTCCTGTTTTTCTGGCACCCCTATTATTCGTATGTTGTTTCGTTTCATGTTGTCCCATAGCTCCCTTATACTCTCCTCTTGTCTTTTAATTTTTTTCTCCAATTGCAGTTCAGTTTGAGTGTCTTTTGCTTCTCTGTCTTCTAATTCGCTAATTTGGTCCTCCGTTTCTCCTAGCCTACTGTTGAAACTTTCCATGGTGTTTTTTATTGCAGCTATATCACCCTTCATTGGAAGAATTAGTGACAATCTTCTCCTTATTCTTTTTATTCATTTTGGGGACACTTCACCTTGCCATGGAAATGTCTGCTTGCTCACAAGCCTTACAGTGCAAAGAACCACCTTGGCCTTATCTGTATGAGAATAAAAACAAGAATTTGCCAGAAGACTTTGGCAGAATAATGGCTGAAATAACTCAGTATCTCAGATGCTACAAACACCTGTAAATGTTGAATGGAATATAGGATTTTTTTTAAATGCAGAAATGAGTAAACAAGAAAGGAAGAGAGAAATGAAATTAGGAAGGTATGAGGTGATATAGTGGCTACAGCGAGGGAGGGTTATTGGTCTTAGTATCCTGGGGGCTTTTTCTGTTTCCACTGGGAACAAAAACAAAGCTGTGGGCCTTGAGAGGTGGAACATCAGAAATAAGACACCTACATAAACATCTTGTCCTAAACCATGAAAAAATTGACTAGAAAAAATGTAGGAAGATGAAAAGATATTCCAATTGTCCCTGCCTGGGTTCTAGGTAAGAACAACAATAAATCATCTCCAAGCATTCAAAAGTACAGTCTCAAGTCTTACATGAGTTGTAGTTCTATTAATATTACATTCTGGGTGCAGAAACCTCCACGCCAAGCAATTAAAAATATTTGGCCCCAGACAGGAATAAATTCCAAGGCCAATCTAGAAAAGGACACCAAAAAAAGTATGTTTAAGGTGGCCAAAGAAATAACATAGAAATTATAAACTTAATTAAGGAATAAAATACATCTTAAAAACCCCACCTAGCTCTGGCCAGTGTTGCTAAGTGGTTAGAGTGTTGGCCCATACACCAAAGGGTTGCAGGTTCAATCCCTGGCCCCAGTCAGAGTGTGTGAGTGAGGCAACCAATTGATATCTCTCTCTCTTCTCTCTCCCTCTCCTTCTCTTCCACTGTCTCTAAAAGAAAAAAATTAATGAAAAAAACATCTTCAGGTGAGGATTAACACAAAAACAGCAATAAGAAATAACTTACCTGAATAGACTTTAAAAGAAAACCAAACAGGACTTCTAGAATTGCAAAATATAGCCACCAAAATTATAATTCTCAACTGACAGGTTAAACTACAGACTAGACATAGTCCAAGAGAGTATTAATTTCACCAGAGAAAAATACTCAGAATGCAGTGGTGAGAGACCAAGAAGTACATATATGGTAACAGGAGGATAAAAAAATGCAATGTAGCATGAGAAGGGCCGATCTAGTAGGAGTGTCAGAAAAAGAGAAGTGGAGAAGTGAAAGAATGGCAATATTTAATACGTAATGGCTAAGAACTTTCCATAATTCATGAAGGATATAAACCTTCAATTCAAGAAGCATCAGAATCTCAAACAAGAAAATAAAAATAAGTCCACATCCAAATAATAGAGTAGTGAAACCTCAGGACATTAAATAGATAAAGAAAAAAAATAATCAAACATAAAAGCAAGCAGGAGAAAAAGTTTTAAAAATCCATAAACAAATCATAAATCAACCACAGGCTTTTTAACACAGTAATAGAGGCAACATAGTGAAACATATTGTCAAAAGCCTAGAGGAAAAATAAATGTCAAACTAAAATTCTATTCCTAGCTGAACTATCACTGAAAATTGAGGGAGAAATAAAGCAACTTAGATAAACATGACAGTGTTTTACAACCCAAATAACTCTTAACTAAAGAATGACAAAAATATACTTTGGGAAAAGGAAAATTTAAAACAAAGAGAAAATGTAGGAGGCCAGGAGGAAAAGCATCAATTATATTATTTTCAGTACAGATTACCCAGTTTAGCTTATTTGAAACACTTTGCTTGGGAAAGGTGAAATAGTAGTAAAACTGGGTGAGAGAAAATGCTACAAATGACCCCACAAAGCAACAAAATTAGAATAAAACTATTAACTAAAACAGTGATTTTCAACCTTTTTCATTTCATGGCACACATAAAATAGTTACTAAATTTCTTTAGCACACACAAAATATATATTTTTCCAATCTGACACAAAACAATAGGTATAATTTTGATTCATTCACACCAGATGGGTATTATTGTGTTGGCTGTTGTCATTATTTTACTTGACAATCTAAGGGAAAAGAGAGGTCAGTGCCCCTGACTAAATAGGTATTGCATGTTTTAAAAATTCTTGCAGCATACTGGTGAAAAAAATCAGTGGACTAATCCATAAAAATTAATTAATCTGACCTGAGCATCTTTTGGGCACAAAGAACAATACTGCTGAACTAGTGTAAGATATTTACAAAGAATATAACCAAAAATTTGATCTCAGTAGAATATTTTTGTTTCTTGTCCCTTTTTTTAAAATTAAAGTTACTTATTTGGATATTCATAAATATAACTTCAATTTAATATTGTGTATAATTTATCCCATATAATCTAACTGATGTAGAACTGTGAAAGTTTCAGTCTTTTAAAAATAAAATAAGCTCTGGCCTTTGTGGCTTAGTTGGTTGGGCATTGTCCTATGCACCAAAAGGTTAGTGGTTGAATTCCTGGTTAGGACACATTTCTGAGTTGCAGGCTCCATCCCTGATAGAAGGCAGCCAATCAATGCTTCTCTCTTCCTCTCCCTCTCTCTTCTTCTCTCTCTAAAAAATCATTAAGAGTATTTGAAATAATAAAATAAAATGAAATAAAAATACAAATTCCTGAGTATTCCCATAAATAATAAACCTATACTTTCAATTTGCTGAAAATTATCCTTGCCACTCTCATATATATTTATATTATATTAAAGATATAGATTGAAAATTAGCAATTTGATACAAACCCATATAAATCTATACTCTTCAAAGATTACATGTGCTTTTAAGTAAAGTTAATTCAGCAAGAGAAATAGTTGAGTACATCTAGTGAAATTCACTTTAAAAGTACTCTAGTACATCAAAAATAAAACCTCTTGCTATCACGACATAACAATATGCCAAATGTCCATTTACATTTTTAGAATCAGGTAATAAGTCCCAGAATATACTCACATTTATTGTCCCATAAGTAAACAAATATAAGGACACAAATTTCTAAGCATTTTTCAACAGACAAGAAATATAACAAGAAATGTTACATCTCTGCCAAAAATATGAGGGAACAAATCATCTTTTTATAAAAAGCAATGATACTAAAAGTTGATTTGAATATATTTCTTTAGCTAGAAACATAATGTTCACCTAGTTGGCCATTAGCATCCAGTAGAATCTCTCATCCAAAAAAAGATTGGCTGGATAAAGAGTACTTTCATGTTTCAAATTTTTCTTATTTGGAGACATTTAAGTTGTCTCACAGCAAGGAACAAAAATATCAACTTCTAATTTAAAAAATGCTGTGGAAAATGTTGTTTTTCAGATATAATGTTTGCTCCATGAAGAAAAATACAAACAAATTCCAAGCTGAGTAAAGTTGAAAAGTTAAACCCAAACTATTTGACTTAATAAATTCTTTAATAACAGTAATTAAGCTATTATTTTGTAAACAGGGATGACTCAAAAGGTGTCAGAACCTAACTTTTTAATCATGTCTTTTAACTTTGGTATAATTTCTCAGTCCCTCGGGAAAATTCCCATGATCACAACTTCAGAGAGCACTGTTTTGGGCAATAGAAACTTGAATACATGATTTATGGTAGGCTGGTATAGAAGAGCCTGTGTTGATTTGTCTTAAGAAGTTAAAGCACAACCAGTGTGGCTCAGTGGTTGAGTGTCACACTCAATAGGAGATCACACTTCAATTCCTGGTCAGAGCACATGCCCAGGTTGTGGGCTCGATCCTCAGTAGGGGGCATGCAGAAAACGGCTGATCAATGATTTCTGTCATCACTGATGTTTCTATCTCTCTCCTTTCCTCTCTGAAATAAAGAAAACTATGTTGTTGGGGTTTTTTTAAGAAGCTAAATAAGGTATCCTTAAACAAAGATGACCATGCAGACTGTTAATGGTTCAGAGATTGGCTGTGAGTCACCCAGCTTAAATTCAAATTAATACTTGTGACCTTGTGCAATTACTTTACCCTCTCTGTTCTAACTTTTCCTGTCTGTAAACAGGAATAGAAATACTACCTAAGACCATTGTGAAAATTAAAGGAGATAGTATGTTCAGCACAGTGCCTGGTACATACTAAGTACTTCAGAATTATTAGCTATTATTATTAGTTATAAGAATAGTAGAAACATAAAAACATGAGTGAATGGGGAAAAGGTACTGTAGTAAGGTTTAATTTAAATGATTTAAAGGGCAAAACCAAGGAATATCTTCCATAAGAAGTTAGAATTCATAAAAAATAACCTCCACTGATCTAATACAAACTTGAAAATGCAAAGTGTGTAACTTCTAGGTAACCACACACATAAATGTTCTTGAATTCTGATCCCCAACACTTACATTGTTACATATTTTTAGAAACTTGTGTTTTGGCTCACTAATGTTACATTTAATTATTTTAAGCTATGATGCTATAAAACAAACTTCAGACTTTGCATGCTCCAGTATCTCCACAGGAGGAACAAAGCTCAGCTTCACAGAGAGAGCTGTGATACTCTGAATTTCTCTCCTTTCTCTCATTGTGTGTGGCCAAGGTCAGAACACCAGTTGGACTTCCTTCCAGACGGTCCTTTTTAGAACCAGCTCTTGTGAGAGCAATTAACACATGGCCACAACACATGACTTATTTTGTGGCAGAGTTAGCTGCAAAGAAAGACACAGATGCCTAAGGGCATCATCTACTAAGGCACCTAAAGATAATGAGTCAAGAATGCCCTATCTTCCGATTTTCAGAAAACAAAGTGGTGTTTCTGAATGACACACCAAAAAGCCTCCTCAACCCTATATCACCGAGACCGTGTGTTCTCGAACTGACAGTCCAGGCAGACACTTGAACAACAACGGTTTTTGTTCTTTTCCCCTCATTTACTCTAAGAACAGGATGAAAGACATTGACTAAAGTATGTCAGCATAGAGACTGAACACAATTTTTCTATGATTAATACTTCTTATTGTTCAATTATGCTGATTAGTTTTAAATTTAGTAATAAAATGTGCTACTGAAATGTATTTCCTGAGGATTGTTTTAAAGTCTTCAACCTCAATATTTATTTTTAATTAAGTTAGGAAACTTAACTACAATCTTTCAAAACTTACTAATGGTATTTAAAAAAATCTCTGGAAATTAGGGGAAAAGCAATCCATCATTTCTTAGAGCTGTAAAATCCCCTCTGTTCAACGTAAAGCTTAATTTAAGGAGAAACAGGCACCATGGGGCACACTCACCAGTGGTTCTGCCATGATGATGCGAATCTTGCGCTCAGCCTGGGTGGTGAAGTTGACAAATAAACTCTTGAGGACATATTCCCCTGGTTTGCTATCTGGGTCCACATTGATGGGTAACATGGTTGGTGGCCCCTTTTCCCTTTGTGTGCCAGATGCAGGTGGAACTGGAGGCTTGATATAACCGTTGCCAACAGGAGAAGCTGAAAAATATAACAGATATTCTTACAAGATGGAAATCACATTGTAAACATTCAGATTGGCTGTGCCAAACCATATATATAAGGATAAGAATCATACCTGGAATGCTGTCCTTAGCATCATAATCTGGCCTAATTTTTTAGAAATGGTGTCAGAATGTAATTATTTTTATTACATTAGACTTATGTTATGACATATTTGATTATCTCAAAATTCTTCTGTGGTTACCACATTGCTTTAGGTAAATGATGTTGCAAGTACAAAATACAGTTGATAAATCAAATAATGCTTATGATGTTCCAGGGAAGTAAATAAAAAACATATATGTGAAAAAAAAATGATTTGTTGTCTTGATTTTCCTAATGGCAGGAGCTCTCTGTCTCCTGTGCTTCATTCTAACTAATGGAACAAGAACTAATGAAATAAATAATTCCAAAACTTCAGAAGTTTCCAAGAATCAATTTACAGTAGCCCAACTTGCTCTTTCTCCAAAAGGACAATCTTCTTGAAAGATAAAGGCTCAGGAAGGGCCCTCTCAATGGCAATCAAAGTGTAGGTTTAACTTTCCACTCTCCACACCCTTGGTACAATTGAGAAGCCCTCCTCATCCTTCATAACATGTGCAGATTCCCCATTTGGATTAGATTTTGAACAGTTTCTGGTGAGCGGCCTCCTTTCAGAATGCAATAGACAACTATTTTAACTTTGATAATTACAGAAAATAAAATTTTAAATTTTAGCTAGAGAAAATAGGTTTTTATTCATAAATGAAAATTTTATGTCTCTCTTCTTAAACTGTAACATGAACCACCCCCTTCCACATAAGTACCTGTAAGATGCTCAGTTATCACTATTCAACTGAAGAAATTCAAGCCTAAATGGGCTTGGATAGAGGCATTAGGAATTCTGAGGACAGGATAGTGATAAAGCAGACACTTAAAAGGTAGACTGTATCATTTTGGGTGTAGAGATTAAGGAAAAGAGTAAAGACAAAATTAGATTTCCAGTTTGGACGCTGGTTCGGGTATCAGAGAATGATGGTATGCCATTGATAATAAAGCAAGAAAATAGTTCTCCTTGAAACCTTCTCAAAACTACAAGTAAATTCAAGGCTTCTGTTACCTTCTTTCAACCCCAAGCTGAATTTTGAGGAAGCCATGAAAATTTATTTTATTTTATTAAACATGTCTCCATATTGCACATTCTCCCTCATCCTTCCTATTCTTTCCTAATGCCCCATCCTCTCTGTGTCTCTTACAATCTCAACTGTCACTAAACTTTAATTATACAGCCTCTTCAGATATAAAAATAAAATATGTTGTATATTACTTCTTTCCCTCTCCATTCTTAGCAGTTCTATCATGGTCTAGGCCTTGGAAGCCTATGGCATGATTATTAGAGCAGTCCCTCTGTTACCTTTAGTTCATTAATTTTACATACTAAACTGATCTTTCTTCAGAATGGTTTTAATCATAACACTTTTTTACTCAACATTTTCAATGGCTCTCAATTATCATTGTCAAGCCTCAAACACATTCCTTGAGTTCGAGCCTCGCCAGCAGTTTGCCTCCATCCTGTGCCCAGGTCGTGCTGATGTCCTGGCTGGCACACGAACACACTGTTCTCACTTATGCCTTCCTCTCCTGCTGCTCCTTCCCATCTGCTCTGCTTATCTAAGCCTCCTGTCCCTTCAGAACCACTCCTAGTGTCATTGTCACCAGGCAAACCCCTGCTGGTAAATTTGTATTTCTAGTTTTAAACATTTTTGAAAATATATATATTTTATTGATTTTTTACAGAGAGAAAGGGAGAGGATAGAGAGTTAGAAACATCGATGAGAGAGAAACATCGATCAGCTACCTCTGCGCACCTCCTACTGGGGATGTGCCCTCAACCAAGGTACATGCCCTTGTCTGGAATCGAACCTGGGACCCTTCAGTCTGCAGGCTGATGCTCTATCCACTGAGCCAAACCAGTTAGGGCTAGTTTTAAACATTTAACTCATGACCTTTGGCACTGTATATCCACATTACCCAAGGAAGACTCAATAGACAGGTGACAAGAGAAGTGATTATACAATGCAGTTCTGCCAAAGGTTGGTCCTATAACTGAACCATACATTTTTCTAAATGTATCCTTTAAAGGTTCCCCAATAAGACTGCAGTTTCCCAGATCTAGTATAGAGTTCTTTACTCAGGTAATGCCTAACTAATAAAAAATGACTTCTTACTTGATTTCTGTACATCTTGAAGTGATTCACTGGGAGAAAACTCTATGACAAGATTCAGTAGAAGAGTCTCTAAAGGAATACCATGCAGGATTTTCAACAAAGGTTTTTAGTTAAAATGGTGCTCCAAGCAGCTTCTTAAAATGTACTATTTAAACTAAAGGGGCATACTCAAAATCAGGTAATGCAAATGAAGCCTTGACCATGTCCCCATGTTACCTCCTACTCTCTCAGTATAAGTCCAACTTACTAAGGGACACATGACCTCCATGAGATGCTTCCTAATGTATCAAGACATTGTGCCATAGGACTGGAGACTGGAATATAAGCCAAGAAAGTCTAAGTGGAGGATGACTTTATTTACTTATTTTTAAAAATTTATCTTTATTATTGAAAGTATTACAGATATCCTCCTTTTTTTCCCCATTGAGAGGATGACTTTTTATTATCTTTTGTTTTCTGCAGGATTTTATCTCTTTCTAGAATATAGGAATAATCAGGTTGATGCAACATAATTTCAAGACCAGCTCCATAACTGTAAGACTGTGGATCTTAATAGTCATAACTCTAGTGAGAGGATGTTCCTGAGAGTGACCTCTGGCAGTCTTCCTGCCAAACCACCTTTTGAAGCAGATAACATATATCCAGAAACCAGAATGTCTCTTAAACAATTATTCCATTTAAAATGCTAAAGTACCAACTCTCACTACTGTCATAAAAAATGTTATCTGCCTGTGCTTCAAAGCAGACATCAAAAGTCTGTGTACACAGAGAAAGCAGCTGAAATGAGTAGCTTCCAGCCCGAAGTGGCAGTGGAGATCGAGCTGGGAGACAGCCTGCAGCTGGATAAGACAGAAGACTCCTGAGAGAGGTAAATTCAAGGCTTTGGGAAAGATATTTTACCAGACCTTAG